>VKOC01028669.1:0-23728 GCA_009364415.1 Spea multiplicata
CCCCAGATATGCTGCCACTCTGCCCCCTCCCAGGCTTACCAGTACAGACTCCTGGTGTCTAGTGGGGCCAGCGGTGGACGTCTGAGCTATACGCATAGACAACTTCCGGTGCCGACAAGGGAGGTTGTTTATGCCCATCGCCGCAGCCGGTGAACATCTACGCAGACGTCCACCGGCTGCCAGAGAGTAGGATCCAGTTCCCATGCAGCGCTGCGGGGGATCTGGATCCTAACCCTGCTGCCCGGCACCCAGAACTGCATGTCCCGGGCGTCAGGCGATACGTATTGCGCATTCCTGCGCTAAACCCCAATTATAGGCCTCACCCCACTTTAAAGACTTAAAGTGTGGGAGGGGAGTGCGGCATATATTCAGGGAAATACGGTATACATACCTGGGAACTCTCTGGGCTTGACCTCGAGATTACCGGGTGAGCGCTGCTCCACCGGTTCTCCGGGTCAAGACCCGAATCCTCTGGGTCGTGGGAGTGGGGTCTTGCCGCCCATTTTTCCTTTAAATGGGGGTGTTTCCCACTGCGGTCAGCAGGAACGACGACCGTCGTCAGTGTGCAGTCCTGGCCGCAAGGGCAGGCTCCGGGTAGCCGGAGCCCAGAAGTTCCCAAGTATGACGGTATATAGCAGTTAATCAAAGTGTTCAATATAAGTCTGGAAAAAGTATGCACTGTTGCTTTTTAGATAATTGATTGTGATTTGTTTATTTGACAAATGCTATTAATAAAACATTTAAAGAGCCACTAAACATTTTTTTTTAAATCTATTTCCTGGAAACAAGGTGAAACATGCATGTACTTCAAGAAACAATTTGACTCACATTGGTACATGCCGTTTTCAACTTTTTTCAAAACGTATGCCGCCCCCAGTTATGCACATTTGAGCCTCCCAGATATGCCACAGGCCTCTCAGATATGCCACTGTGCCCCCTGATATGCCTTATACCCCCTGATGTGCCTTATACACCCCAGATATGCCTTATACCCTATAGATATGCCATAGTGCCCTTTCTTTTTGATCTCTTAATTTGGTTGCTCTATGTTGCGCTATTTTTCTTTCTAATTCAATTTGTAAGGAGTTTATCTGCTCTGCTACCTCTACTATAAAATTTTCTGCATATTTTAACTATGATTTCTACGTTTCTACGTTCTGTATAAAAGGAGATGGAGGGATTTTCTTTATTATCTTTAACCACTTGGTAGTATTTGATATATAGGGCTGATAGACTTGTTCCTGTTTTATTTTTGACTTGGCTTTTTAAATTAATATAATGCGGCCGTATCACCGGCTCTATCATAAAGTAGGCTATCATTCATTCACCACGTATTGCTACCTGCCTATGGATATAGTCTTTCAATTGCCACAGCACTTAGTCGTGATCTCACCATGTATTTGGTTTTACTTCTATTTTTTCAACATTCTCCATCAGTTGATGATTACCCCATAGCATATCTATTCTTGATTGTGAGAGGTGGACTCTAGATAGATAGGTGTCAGGGTGCACAGCCGAGACCCCGACGGAGTGACTAACCCAAATACCCACCGACTGCGGGTACGGGCTCCCACGCTGCTGCTGTCACTGCCGTCTCCGCTACTGCTCCATCGGCTGCCCTCATGCGTGCCCCTGCCTCTCTTTATTCATTCCTGAATGGAGAAGGCGGGGAATGCACGTCAACTATGCCACACACAGGGGGCGGGCGACCTCTGGTGGTGGATTTAAAAACCAGCACTGACAGCCACTCAGTGCTCAGCTATTGTGCCTGAAAGAGCTCTGTGTTGCGTTCCGATTGCTCTTACTTAATTTCTGTTACTGACCCTTGGCTATTGATTATTGACTACGCTGTTCTCTCCGATCCTGACCCTTGGCTATTGATTATTGACTTTGCTGCTCTTTTCAATCCCGACTATTGATTATTGATTATGCTGTTCTCTCCGATCCTAACCTCTGGCTATCGCCATCGGACATTTCTGTGTTTAGCTGATCTGCCCCTGCCTGTTGTGAATTATCCTGCATAACAGGTTTCTCATTCTGATCCCGACAATAGGTATAGGCCCGTTCTTTTGGATGCATAGCTCGCCATGTATCAAAACGATCATATTTATTCAGGATGGTATTAAATACTCTGGATTGTCTAAATACCCGGCCGTCCATGGTTTAACACCTCCAACGGCTGCCCCACTAGACACCAAGGAATCTGAAGCATAGGGAGAAGTCTAGGGAAGCAGAGCGGCATATAGGAGTATAAGGCATATCTGGGGGGGCAGAGTGAAGATGTCTGCGCCAATCGTGTAGAGCTCTACACGCTGCCCGGACTAAGCACCGGGGACTCAGATGCAGGGGACCTGTGTGTTATGCCCCCCAACTTACCGGTGCTTCTGAGTCCCCGGTGCTTAGTCCGGACAACGTGTACACCCGCTGCCCGGACTAAGCACTGGGGACTCAGAAGCACCGGTAAGTTTGGAGGAGGGAGAGGGAGTGTTAAACGGGGGGGGCATAAGGCATTTCTCGAGGCAGAGTGCTCTGTGAAATGCCTTTTAACCCCCTTAATGCCACTCTGCCTCCAGAAATGCTTTTTAACCCTCTATATGCCACTCTGCCTCCTGAAATGCCTTATACCTCCCTATATGCCACTCTGCCCCATACCATTTCTATGGCCAGTACTCCTGTTTGCACTGGCACAGTAGCCAGTTCCACCACCAGTACTGTAATTGTGCCAATATCCACTGCAGTGTAGAGAGTCTAGAGACCCTGGAAGTGAGACTAATGTGCCATCTCCCACCATTTACAGCACTAGTTCTGCTGCTGCTCATCCACCCAGAGTAGTAGAAGCAGCAACCAAAAGGTCACGGTCCAAGGCTCTCCACGCCTCAATTTGGGAGCACTTTGAAAGTGTAGAAGAAGGGCGCTATAGAAAGTGCAAACATTGTGGGAAGCTAATCAGCAGAGGGAAAGTGTCCAGACATTTCACCAGTTCTCCGATGAAGCATTCAACACAATGCTGTATTATTGGGGAAAGAGGTAGAAAAACATAGGGCAGGCATCATAGCTGGTGGTACTACATCAATTAATACATCTCCAGAGAGAGTGCAAAAACCCCAACAGCTGTTTCAGAGCCAATAGTAGCTACAACTTGTGCTGGCAGCCAAAGACCAAGGCAAGTTGGAGCACTGCAACACATCCTGCCCACCCTGGAAGAATGTGGGGCATTCCACTCCAGGAGGTCAATGTCCAAATAACACAATTTATTGGACAGTACATTGCTGTTGGAGGTGCTTCCTTTTCGATGAATGAAGAGGAGCCTTTCAGGCAATTGATGGAGGCTGTGGCTTCATAATACACATGTCCCTCATAATCCCTCATGTTTCACTTCCAGTAGGAATATTGTGCCCTTACTGTATCAGTGTTTCGGCAGTGAAAGAGAAGCTTTCAAAGGCTGCTGGTTGGCGTGTGCATTTCACAACGTATGCACCTAGCGAGCAGCATGCCTTTCTTCCCCTGACAGAACACTGAAGGCAGCCCAGTGTGTCTAAGGAAGCTGCTGCTGCAGCCAGCTATCAATAATTCCTTCTCCATACAGAAGTGATGGATGAAAAGCACACTTCCGAAAATATTCTGCATACAAAAAGCAAAATGTATCCCCTTTGGGTGGGAGCAGAGGTGGGCACCAATGTTGAAGTGGAGTTTGTGGTAACTGACGGAGGTGCAAACATGGTGAAAGCTCTGCAAGATGGTCATATCGTTAGTATGCACTGTGCAGTGCACATCATCCATTTTATGGTCAAGCCAGGATTGTCAGAAGGAAGTAATTTAGCAGCAATAGTTCTGTCACGATGCAAGATTGCTCAGCACTTGCACCACAGTGTTAAGGCTAGCCAACTTTTGAGGGAGGAGCAAGACAAGGCAGGCCTTCCCATACACTGTCTAAAACAAGATGGGAGTAAGTGGTGGAACTCCACTTAAAATATGCTGGAGAGGATTTTGGAGCAGCAGAGGGCAATCTATAATCTTGCATCAGAGCACAACATTGGGATTATATCTGTATTGAATAGGAGGATTGGACAGTGATCGCTCAGCTAGTGGAACTCCTTAAACCATTCAGGGATGCCGTTGGCCAGTCTGGGCCAGGTAATCCCAGTGTTCTCCCATCTAGGACGCAAGATGGATGTGTTCCTTGAAAACCGTGAGGCTGTTCAAGGTGGCACTCTACATCCTGATGTAGCAGCCATAGTCAGGAAGCTGAAGGACCTGCTAAAAGTTTGCCTTTGCAAACAAATTAAAGAAATCCCAAAATGATGCTAGCGTGCTTTTGTGATCCAAGGATTAAGGGAAAGCTAGCACTCAAATTGAATGTTCTTAGTAGCTACTGGGAGCAATTGATCCAAAGGGTGCGTGACTGGCGTTGGAAAAGGGAAATGCTGTCCGAGAAGGGAGAGGTGCAGGAGGAGGAAGAGATGATGATGTTGTCTAGTCTTGAGAGTATAGTCTGACCCACTGACAGAGCTAGCAGCAGAAAGGAGAGTAGTGCTGCTGAAATGGTCAGACTCTACCTCTGTGAAGTTCCTTCTGCGTCTAATGTTGACCCTCTTAGCTACTGGGTTGAAAAGAAGAGTGTGTGGCCAGCAGCTGCTATCATGTCTGCCAACCACTGTTCAAAGTCAGAGTGTATTTTTCATGAGTCCACATCCATTACCCTTGGCACCTCAACTGATGGATGTTTGTCCTTGACTGCAATCTGTCCAGTTTAGGTACTCAATTCTTAGCTTGGAAAGTTAATTGTCCCAAAAGTAAAGGTATTTTCTCCCCCTAGTTGCATCTGTTTGCATTGTGGCAAAGGCTGCTTCCTCCACCAGAGTAGCCAGCTTACGCTAGGCCCTAGAGTTAAGGACTGACAGTGTTTGGATGCTTTGCTCTGGGGTGAAAAAGGTGAGTAGGTCGCCAATTCCCCACTCATTCACATTTTCCGTTTTCAACGCTGCTGATGGTGGTAGTGTTGTCAGTGTATTTTACCTGCACGTTCCATTCCTGGCTAAAATGCCATGGCCAAAATGTCCTTAATGGTAAAGGTTGTTTCTCCCCCTGGCCACGTCTGTTTGCGGTGTGGCAATGCCTGCTACCTCTGCCGGAGTAGCCAGCTTATGCTAGGGCCTAGTGTTTCAGCTTTGGAAGTCTGCTCCCAAACATCAAGGACTGACAGTGTTTAGATGCTTTGCCAGGGGATGAAACAGGCGAGTGGGTTGCCAATTGCCTACTCATTGACCTTTACCATTTTTCAATCATCTACTTTTTCTTTGCAAATCTTGCTTTTTCCTTCCTTTCAATTCCTTTGTTTCCTTCTGATTTACAACCAACCAAACATAACACACACATACACAAATGATTTTTCCTGTTATTTGCCCTTTACTTCTACACTAACTAATCTACACTTAACCATATAAATAACACTTAACCATATAACTCTAAGTCTAAGCTTTTTTTGAGTATTTGACCTAATTTCTTCCATCCGCGTGCCTACCAACAGTCCCAGGAAAGTCCCTTTTTCAGTCCTGTCAAAGTAGTTATGCAAATGTAGGTAGGTAGAATAAATAAAAATGCATAGTCCACGCATACAAGTGCACAAGGCATGAGTCTACAGGTTTCTCACCCTACTTGCTGATGTTTGAAAGGAAAGCCAGACTACCAATAGATGTCAGGTTGCGAGTCCCCAGATGGGATAAATTCAGACTCGCACTTCAAGCATGCGAGGACCAAACAGAGCCTATGAGTTGGCCTCTCAGGCTACCGCAAAAATGGAGGAAGGGAAGAAAGAAGGTATGATAACAATGTAAAGTACTGGGAAGTCCGAGCAGGAGATAAGGTTCTTAGGAGTCTCTGGGGTATCTGGGAAATATAAGTTGGCGAACAGATGGATGGATGGATACCCTGTTTGAAGTTGTGTTTAAGTTGAAGGGGTTGACAGTGTACAACATAAAAGGGCCAGAAGCCTGATAAAGGCTTGGCATTGGAACCATCTGCTGCTGGATCTGCTGAAGATGAGAAAAGCAGTAGCAATCATTTGGGAGAATCCTGGAAGTGAGAAAAGAAGAGACCCAAAAAGCCCTCAGTGCCGAAGATCAGTGGTGGTCACCTCCTGTTCAGGAATCTCAGCCATTATCTCCTTCTACCCCTGCAGTTCCTCACAGTATTAAAATACCTCCTGTGTCACACAGTTCCCTGGAAAGCCAGTGCTTTGTACAGGGGCCACCTTTTATTTCTGCCATTCAGGGACTCACTATGAAGCGCATGAGATTACACACACACACAGGTGTATATATGTGACATGTGGTCACCCTAGTGGGGGAGGAGTTGTGTTGGATGTGAAAGATGAAGGACCCTTGCTAAACAGTGTTTGTGGCCTGGGATTGAGGCCTTTTCATCAAGTGTGCAGTCATGTGCTGGAAGATCTGGAAGAAGCATCTCAGCAGACAGTTGTAACAAGAGCAATAAACCTGACAGAGAATGCTGTGAGCAGTGAATAAGGCCCGGAAGTAGCTGAAGGTGCACCTTTCTTGACTAAACTGATTTGGTTGCAGACTGGAGTGCTAAACTTGCAATCTGTCACACAACAGGGTACCTTGAACATTGTTCCACGATTAGGAGACCTGATATACATTAATGTTGGCTAAACCCAGCATAACCCAAGTGGATTACCATCTTTTATGGGCCCCAACTATGTGCACCAACTAATGGTACCAGATTGCCTTTAGGGTGAAGCCTAGGGTTTGTTGCAGCATTTGTTAGTGGGCGGGTGAAGTTATGAGTTATATGCTGATTATTGTATTCTGAACCATTCAACTGCACTGCATTTATTTTACTGCTATATTCTTACACAGCCTTTTTAAACTCATAAGTTAGCCCTGTGTCAGTACTTATTGCTAACTTAGTTATGTTCCCAACTGGATCTAACATCAGGCAATAGGAACCAGGACGAATGAGGAGCAAGTGTTTTAAACATGGGACTTCATAGCCATCATAAACTGCTACCCAACCGCTGGTTGTGTGCATTTTGAGACAACAGCAAGAGAAGACCAATACTTAATAATTTCATTTTTATTTTGTACGTGTGTACTGTGTGATGATTGATGTGTACAGGTAACAACAATTTGTTTCTGCATAGGAGTGCTTCAGGCCTTTGACATAAACCATGATTTTGAAGATGAAGATCTGATTTTTTTTCATGAACCTGTTTGGATGTGATGTAT
Source organism: Spea multiplicata (assembly GCA_009364415.1). Taxonomy (NCBI): domain Eukaryota; kingdom Metazoa; phylum Chordata; class Amphibia; order Anura; family Pelobatidae; genus Spea; species Spea multiplicata. The sequence goes on from VKOC01028669.1 coordinate 7,248, forward strand.
TAACCAATGTACATTACGTTCTCCTCGCATTCTTTTGAAGGGTCATCTTTCCTCACCAAATTGTAAGTACATTTTTCCTGATCAAAAATAGCTTCACATTTCGTCTTATCATAGCCAACAGGTTTCATATAACTGTTACAAGAAAAAAAAAATATCAAAATTGTATTACATACTCTTTGATGAGGATTTGATTAAGAGGTTTATTTCCTTTTGGCATAAATTGGCAGCGGGATAATTTCTGCATTAAAAAGTATCTATCAACACAACTCGCCAGTTTAATTTGTTACTTTCCTTCAGTACTTGATAACCTACTAGACTGGAATCTCAAATATAGAATGCATGAATTGCAGTTGGAGCAGTCTAAAAGACTCATTCCTATGATCTTTATGGAGCAATAAAACTTTTGAAAAGTAACTTAAGGTATAGTAAACTTCCTCCATCTAACTATAATGGGGGCATGTAATATAGTGCTAAAACCTGAAAAATGTTTTTCTTATTTCATGGAAATTCTATCTTAATCTATCTTTTACATGATTACTTTCTGAATTCTTACATGAACTGGTGTAAAAAACCCACACATAAACCTACCATAGCTAAACTGGTATTTTTACCTCTAAAATCAGCTGCGATAAACAAAGCCCATGAGGATGACCAGGATGGTACCTGGGTATGCACATATTCCTTTGATATTCACTGTGGTGGTCAGTCTGTTTAATTATCAAATATGAGGTGTACCTACAACCAGGCCCCCAGTACTGTATCCCTCTTCCCACTTCCTCTACTCATCAGCCTATGTTGACTCAAAACAGTTGGTGAAGATTATCGGTATTGTTCTTAATCATATCTTTTAACCCATTTTTGCACAATCAATTATGACATATAGTGGAATGAGTAAATGGAAAAGTTTACTTTCAACAGTGTTAAAGGTTAAAAGCATTCAATCATTCAATCATTTTCTATAGATTTAAGGCTTCTAAAATATACTAAATGATCTGCAGCACATAATTGCTAAACTTGACAAAAGTAAGTTCTGCTCACAAAATCAAAGTGAAAATAAATGGATGCTTTTAACTTACTCAGAACAGCACCGCATTCCACTTGCTCCACAGGTGCACCGTTCACATTGTGGAGTCTTCCATTCTGTTCCTATGGAAATTACCTTTCCATCCTTAATACAGACTAGAATAATAAATATATCCAATTAACACAGATTTCCCAAAAAGTTGAAGACACTAATCTAATATTCTTTCTACAATGCAAGGGATCATACACAAACAGCATGTCTTAATGTCTAGGCGTTCTCTACCACATACACAATAAGTGAACGCTGAGGGAGGTGAACTAGAAAGGGTAGCCCTCGTGCATGACTTGACTTTGTTACAAAGCAAGTGCATGCAAGAACCAGTCACAAGAATTTTAAGTCACCTATGGTGACTTAAAACCAGGTTACCAGCATTATATGATTTGCAACAATCATGTTACGTGCAAGTATGAATAGCGTATGTATTTGTTAAATAGACTAATTATTAGGTTTGGAAATGCACGCATTTGATGCCCTTGATAAGAATCTCAGTTTTGTCCTCTGACTGATTTGTCGCTCACCTTTAGTTCTTGTTTTAAGATTAAGTGTTAATTTGTCAGAATAACAGGCTGCACTTGATAGCACCACCAAGGCAGAAAGCACAAGAGCAAACGTCAGAAATATCTTCTGCAAAGGAAACATAAAACATGGCAGGTATGATAATGCACAGAAATGCAGTTGTTTGATATCAATAGCAGATGAATTTCAAAAACCCGGAGAGTTTTTCACCTCGGAAGGAAACTTAGAAGGTGAACCCTCAAGGTATCCAATTAGTGTATATCCAAGCAGTGATACATCAACGGACCCAGTCTAAACCATATTTTCTTATGCCACCATAATTTTTAGCGATCAATGGTTTAACAATGGATATGGATATTTATAGACAGCTGGATATGGAGTAAATGAAAGAAGATCAATTAAAGTAGTCTCTGGCTTTAGGAAAGGCTTTCTCTGTATGTGAATCTGTGGCTCTCTCTTTCTGCCTTGCTGTTTCTTTTTGTATGAGTGTGTCTGGTCAATAAAAATACTTTTTATATATGGTGTGTCCTTTTTTCTACTTCTCTCACCATTTTCTCACATGTGTCCCTCTTTGTTTACCTAGAAAACTACTTATCTGTCATACTATGAAGAGAGGAAGAAAGAAACGTGCACCATTTGATTTTAAAGCTTTGAGTGGTTACATTCCAAATGTCAAATTCAAAATTCAGCCATTCTTACTGATGAGACATCTTAGTCTTGACCCTTCACAATGAATAGGGAAGTGAGGGAGTTAAAACCACAAGACTCAAGCAAACTCTCCTGTTTACTCTGCCTTTAATGAATAAGCTTCACCACTTGTGTCCCCAAACATAATGTTTAAACAAGTGTAAAAAAATGAATAATGAAGTGAAGAAGTTAAATTACAAGTCTTGCAAATTCTCCTGTTAACTCTCCCTTTAGTGAATAAACCCCAAAGACAACTGGAGTCCTCACACACAACTTTAAATAAATGAGTAGAGTTTGATAATAAAGTCTTACTTGGTCTCAAAACAAATAACATAACATGGTAAATTCTCTCCTTCTATCAATCCAACAGAATAGTTCTTAGACATCACTATCACTGCTGACATTTAGGGTATTTTAATGCAGATCTCTTTTAACAAAAATATCCTAATTTAATTCCTGTAATGTCAACAATTCTACTAAGAATATAGCCATTAGGTCTGATGAGCTCCTGAAAGTGGAATACCACTGTTGAACTGGGTATGGAACTTACCATTTTCGCAGAAGAGTTCCTGAAAATATAAATCTTAAATGTGTGTTCTGTTGCTTTTATACAGTGCGAATTCGGTGATTTATGATTCAGAAAAACAAACGTTTAGAAAGGGAGGAAACAAATATGTAAAAATGGCTGTTTACTTTAAGGTGACAAAATAATCCATCTTGGATTACCTCTAAATGTGGTTTATAATGAAATTAAATTAATGAATTAAAGGTGGTGAATATGAAATGTTTTAAAATCCCCAATGACAGATTTGACGGTTACTCCCAGGGACACTGTTTGCTAATGTGCTGGGACCTCAGATTTAAATGTAGGTTTAATATATTATGAAAAACCTTACTGAATGTAAGTAGGAGGAATGTGAGCAGCAAACATACTGTTCGTGCAGCACACAACGAACCCATGAGAACAACATTATATATTTTTTTACCGAAATGTAAAGATCCCTTGCAAGCAACTTTTATGTCTGAGAAATATCAAGAAATAATAAGAACTTGACTTTTGTATTGCATCTTCAATTCATTGCTGAATAATAATAAGGGACCTTTTAATTATATAATATATATTTTTTTATTTTGTTACCGGCAAATACACCCAGTGGGTGGGATATATTAGGCAGCAAATGAACATGTCATCCTCAAAATTGTGATGGCTAGAGGACTGGGTCAGAGCATCACCAGGACTAGAGGTCTTGTGGGGTATTCCTGCAATGATCAGTACATATCAAAAGTGGTCCAAGGAAGGAAAAGCAATGAATTGGCGACAGGGTCATGGGCAGCCAAGGCTCATTGATGCAAGTGGGGGCAAAGGCTGGCCAGTGTGGTCAAATCTAACAGAGGAGCTACTGTAGCTCAAATAGCTGAAACAGTTAATGCTGATTCTGATAGAAGGGTGTCAGAACACACAGTGCATTGCAGTTTGTTGCGTAGCTACAGACCAGTCAGGGCGCCAATGCTGACCACTGTCCACCAACGAAAGTGCCTGCAATGGGCACATGAGCTGAAGAACTGGACCACGTAGCAATGGAAGAAGGTGGCCTGATCTGATGAATCACGTTAGGGCAATATGACGCCGCTTGCAGTGACGCCCTCTCCTCCAATTGGAAAACTGGGAAGGAAGTTAGTGCAGTGCCATCAATTTGGTGGAAGTTGCTGGGTTATGTCCACGGAGATGCGGGCGAAGAAAGATGCATAAGCTGAAGTGGTCGGCAAAGTTAGTGAAACATTTAGAAAGCGTGAGAGAGAGTGAATGATAGTGTGAGAGAGTTAGTGAGAGTGAATGTGGGCATTAGGCAACAAATTTTGCTCCCAAATTAAAAATGCCTCTGAATTTTCAACCTAACTGAATGGGCAGGGAACGAAATTCGTTGACTGCAAACGAATGGGCCGAACACGAACCCAAACATTTGTCCTGATAGTTTTTGGCCCGTTTGCACATTTCTAGTAACTGTGCAAATTTTATATAAATTTGTGTAACTTACAATTTATATAAGTATATATAAGTATATAAGATAATAAAAGTGGGTAGACCAGCTAACTATCATGCACAAGAAAAAAAGTGTTTAAAAGTGTGTTATTTATTGGTCATTATATTTATTGATTAAGTTGTGGCATCACAAAATATTCCAAGACTTCAGATGTTCCTTCAGATCTAATATGTGTTGTTTTCAACTGTATAAGGAATAGGTCTTCAAAGGTTATATGCTCATTCTATGACTAAGTCATGAAACAAAAATATCAACTACCTTAAATACCTCTTACTTCTATTTTAAAAACTTTTTTCCTTGATATACCATTAAAGGTAAATATTATAGTCAATAGCTTTGAAATTGCATTTTATAGTGTTCACCCCTAAGATATAACATCATTGATATTCAATGTGATTAAAATTGTGTATTGATGCCACAAGAAAAACAAGTTTATCTATGAGGTTTTGGGGTATACAGATGTAAACTAGCCCTTCAAGAAAACACCTCTTCATAGGCACATACTTTATTTTTTAAAGAAACTATTCAAATGCAAGATACCTAACCTGTTGAATGGTATATTCTGCAAGTAATCACCATGATGGCATTCCGTTTTATGCCATGAAGCAATGTTCCTTAAAAATGTAAACTAGAGAAACTGTAATGAGGTAGAATGACCTTTGAATACATTGTGGTTGTCTACATTATACTAAGTTGTGCAAATTTTTCTTTTGGGCGACACATTATCAAAACTATTACATTAGATTCAATATTTGTCTTGTAATCACTACAATAAAGCTGAGTCATTGGGCTTTAAATGTTTTGTTATGTGCATAAATATGAAATAAAAAAATTGGATGTTTTCCGGGAGTAAATATGACAGGAAAGTATGACAAGTTTGTATTCAACAGAACACATATGTGTGTACTGTGGCAGTAGGTCTTCCTTGTTTGTGATGTTTATGGCTTTTAAACAACTGTAATGGAAGAAGGGGAGTGCTTGCATCTTCTGGCACTAGTTGCAGGTACAGTGGCCCCATCAGCCACTTGCCTTCAGGTAACTAACATATACATTGGCACAGACACACTGACACATGCTGTGATGGAGGCTCATACGACTGACTAGCTCCACCATAAAGATCTCCCTTGCCGCTAAAAGCCCATTTACAGGGATAAACCCTTTGTAATCATCCAAGTGCTAGTCAAGACTTAGTGTAGGGTACAAACAAATCTAGGTGTATTCAGAACAGCACAGATATTTATACACCAACACAGTCAGATAAGGAGTATAATCCCACCAACTACAAGACAGCCTGGCGCATCCGTACAGTTCCATAGCCAGCAATACCCACCTGGTAAAGAGTCACTATTTTGAATGATTCTGAGTGAGCCACAACAGGGTAAACCTGAGTTCCAAGGATGGGTTATAAAACCAGGTTTCCTAAATGAGCTCCCTCTCAATAACCACCTCTGATTGTGACCCACCACGAGCACGGCATAACCCCAAAAGAGCATGGTAGGGTAATAGACGTCAGTAGCTACTCAGTTCCAAAGTTCTGTGGGCATCACCACAGTTCCATGGATTTGCGGCTAGGTCCCAGTCAGATGCCAGGCAGGGAGGAAAGGGATTCCAACGAGCGCAATTGGAACACAGGGTCTAGAAACTCAACTCATAACCTCTAGGAAAGTCAGTGAATATACTCCTTTGACTAAGGAGGTAAAACATAACATCAGCCCGGGCCCTGCATTTGTTCACTTTCATGTCTGTTGCAGCCTCTAGAGATCCCCTGTCAGAACAATCATTAACCTACAGTATATGTTAATGACCTGACCAGCTGCATCCGCTTACATAGGTGCAGCCCTCCTTCTTCAATACCTGCTGATTCCCTCATTCCAGGCCTTTGCATTGCAGTTTATCTGCCTATTGGTGTAACTGTGTGCTTGTGCCCTGATTACTGTTGTGTTTAAGTTGTCCTTAAAGCAGGTTGCTTACCTTAAGCCTGAGTATTTTTTGTTGCTCTGATGAAAAGGAAAATGTCTGCAAACATCAATTTTGCGTCTTTAATGGACGGAAGACTTAGAAATTCAATTACAATTGAAGAGAAAGGAACAAAATATTTTGTAGAGGAGGTGTTAATAAAAACACTTGGACGGGATCTTAATAACATCTGCTCCCTGCAAGGTCAAATTAAAAGAGTTTCACCATCAGTAGCAACAGAGGATACTGTTTCTACCCAGGGATGGCATTCCGGTGCAGGAGCTATGGGCACACTCAGGTGACCTGGACATATGACCCCAGGCCCATATGCAGGAACTATGGAGAATGGGGCCACCTCACCACCAGCTGTGATAAATCTAAATTGTGCAATGGATGTGGCAAGCCAGACCATGTATATAAGGACTGTCCCAGTAAGCTCCAACAATCCTGGGCAGATATGGCTGCTGGATGGCCTGGGAAACTAGGGCCAAGTAAGCCCTCCCCTAGAGCTGAGTCAAAGGAACCTACGATGATGCAGCCACTGGATGATCCTGCTAAACCTCAGAAGGGCTGCTTTGTTTGCATATTTACTGACTCAATATGTGAACATTTTCTTACAGGAGTGTGTAATAGATTAGGTCTGCAACAATTAATCAATAAAATCGATAATAAAAAAATCGTCAATGATTTTCATTATCGATTAGTTGAATTGATTTTATCAAATATAAGATGAGGGTTTTTTCAGAGCAAATGCTCTGATAAATAGCCCTCATTTTATAATCTGACCTCAAATAGACATCGGACTATAATACTAAGATCCAGATCCCCCGCTGTGCTGCTGGATCCTCCACTCTGGCTGCCAGTGGGCTTCTGTTTGATGCACGCAGACAACCTCTGCTACTGCCCTCCACTTCTGCCGGGGCTTCTCACAGCCCGCGGGTTCCTTATCTTCGCCAGGCCTGGCGCGACGCCAGACTGACTCACAGCCGACCACCCCCTCTGACTGCCGTGCGACTCGGGACTGAGTCGCACAGGGGGCCTTGAGACACGGAGACGAGCCGACGTACCTCCGGTAGGAGGGTCAACAGCAGCAGGCACTCGACCAGGAGCCTCAGTCAGGATACCGGAGAGCTACTCGCAAATCAATTCGTCGCTGGAACCACTGGATAGGGACCACAGGTCCTGAAGTAAGGCGTCCACACTGGGAACAGCCATCACAGAAAACCAGGTAAGGCAAACTATACAGGGTTAAAGGGGAAAAAAAACTCCCCAGAACAGGTAAAGGAAAGCTTTCCCAGGTCAATTCAGTGAATGACCTAAGCAGGGTGGGCTTACATATATAGTGTCACCCACCCCAAAGCCAACCGTGATGACCCACTTCTAACACTACTAGCTCAGGGCTGTCAATCATTTCTTGCCTGACAGCCCCTAAACATGACTCACTCAGCAGATTTTTCTGCAAACAGGAAAAAAGGGAGGGGGAGAGGGTTGCCTGCGGTCCCCTCAGTCATGCGCCCCTTCTGCTCCATACTCTCGCCTGGTGCTTTCTTTATCGATAGGGTTTATATATCTATCTATATCGGGGGGGTGTCCTTCTGCAGTGGGCCACTCATTTTTCACTGAGAGAAAATATGGTCTTTTAACTTTATAATGCATATTAATACAGGGTTAATTTGGCGATAATGAAAAAAAAAGTGGAAAGTTTTTTTGTTCAACTATTAGATGTCATTCTATCAATACTAAATTACTTAAACAGTAACAAAAAAAAGTCAGTCCACAAACTATTTAAAACACGTTTAGGCAAATAAAACTGCACAAGGCTGAAGCACACTGTGGCTACAAGCTGGATTTAAGATGGTTGACGCACACTGGAGGCTGGGCTGGAGTAAGAGCATCATGGGTGCTGAGGATTTTGGTGGCCATTTTATGGAAATAAATAAACAGTGTAAAAAACACAAAACCTTTACTTTTCCTCTCACTGATTTCTGGGCCAAGAAAGTTTTCTCCTCTGAAGTGACTACAAATTCACCGTGTTTTATCTCAAGGTAACTAACAATTACATAGTTTTTATTTACTACAGTAAGTAAAGTGCTAGGAAACAGACAACCAAATACACACCAGGACAGGTTCTGCCACACAGATGTCCAAACACACACCAGGACAGGCTCTGCCATACCGACACCCAAACACACACATACCAGGACTGGCTCTGCCACAGCACCGACACCCAGACACACACACCAGTCGAGGTCTGCCACTCCGACACACACAACCAGGACAGGCTCTGCCACAACCCGACACCAAACACACACCAGGTCAGGCTCTGCCACACCGACATCCAGACACACACACCAGGTCGAGGTCTGCCACTCCGACACACACACACCAGGACAGGCTCTGCCACACCGAAGGGGTTAAACAATGGCCGGTGTGTAATGACTTCTATTTAACATGAGTTTTAATGTGATTGGTTAATACTGAATACAGCTCCAGTTATAAGTGATTGTGCACACTTATGCACTTATACTTTTCACCCCCTCAACGATTTTAGTTTTGCTATTGAATTGTGCACATTATAGGTCACATTAAAGGTGGAAAAGGTTTTGACATGATTTATCTTTGTCTCATTCTTTAACATCACAAGAACCTGGGATTTTAACAGGGGTGTGTAGACTTTTTATATTGACTGTAACATGTATAATGAGTGTGACCTCCCACCCTGATGCAGTTTTACTCTAAGCTTCTATAAAATGAGGAGTTGAGCAACAGTCTTTCTTTATTGACTGGCTTAAAAAATTTAATTCTCAGATAGACTACTCTTCACGTCTATCTTTTTAACCGAAGATTTTACAATGTGTCACACGTTTTCTCTTGTGCCAGCAGATATGTGCACCAGAATTAGGAAGAAAAACATATTTTTGAACCCTAAAATTCTTTAACCTAATTGACTGATTTGACATGTTCTTTGTCAACAGCTCAATTATAAGTGGACTTATAAGTCTTCTTCTTCTTCTGCAGCTAACTTTTTAACATTCCACTCGAATTTACTGATGTCTCATGATTTCAGTTGGTGCTTGTCACAGGAACCAGGGCTCTCAACAGGATCATGTTGATGTCATTTTGATAAGGTAGCTTGTGGTATGATTCTCTCTCCCTCTATGATTCCATTCTCACTGATATTCACTGATATATACCAACTGAAATACTTGTTTTGGTTCTGGTGACTTAATTAAAAGAATTATGATTAGAGATACTTGTCAACATCAGTGAACAAGTACATATTAAATTACACATATATAATCTAGTAATTAAAGTAGCACTTGTAATGGCTTTTTTATTGTGTGAACATTTGGCAGTTGGTAAGTATGTATCTTACCTTTCTGAAGTTACTTCAAATGTTTTTCATCAGAGTTCATCTAAGAATTTCACTTAACATCAGTTTATCTTATCGAGACACCAGGGAGTTTTTGTTTTTTAAGCTGTATATGCTTTCTGCAGATTTTTACATTAGAATTAAAGCAACATAGTAGTATGCTAATATCAGAAATAAAACAAAACTTACCATCATGTTCTGTGTGGATATTGTCAGCAATGAAAGCTAACTGCACTGAACCTTTAACTGGCTATTTATAAAGCATAAGCCTGATCAAAATGTATTGTGCCAGCGTTTTTTGTCATAGTTAAACATTTACTTTTAACTACTTTTTGTATTTGTTTTCAGTTAATTTTGCCTTTTTATGTGTATGTAGCACAAAGTACTAAAGTACTAAAGTTTTCTAAACCACACAAACACCTTCCCCAGAGTGGCCTACCTTCTTTGTGTTGTTCTATGGGGATCAACACAAGCAGTCCAGCTTAACCTTTAATGTATAGGCCCTCCTGATGATGATCCTGGGGACCTCTAATCCCTTAGCTGGGCACCGATACTCACAGTCCCATCACACATTTCTAATCTAGCCTCCACTTTCTAACTAATTAAATTGGGTAAAGACCATACCTGGGAACTTCTGGGCTACGGCTACCTCGAGCCTTCCCTTGCAGAACGCTGCCAGGACTGCACACGTCAGCAGGCGGTCCCATGCCGTTGGTGGGAGGTCGAGCCGACGTCGGGGGAATTCCCACTGACGTCTGAGGAGTACCCGCTGACATCAGGGGCGTCACCACCCCATTTAAAGAAAAAATGGGCGGGGAGCGGGTCTTGACCCGGAGGATTTGGGTCTTGACCTGGAGGACCGGAGAAGCAGTGCTAGTGTGTGTATATTGTGACAGTGTGAACCCCAGGGAGATGATTAGCATGGCATCTGAGTACAGCTGCTATGCAGATTATACATATGGGTCCCTGGGGTGGAGCAATTGGAGAGCAGGGTGGGCCAATGCTCCATTCCCCCATTCTGTGGAAAATCCATGCCGGGTTTTCCATGAGGCAAGAAGTCCACAGGATCCGGTCCGGGATTTCTATGAGGCTGGCATCAGGCACAGGTGCTGGACATTAAAAACCCCTGGAGCCTGATACTCAGGGAGACTGTTGGGGGAAGAGGAAGTTCCCTGTGCTCCCAGGGCAAGGAGAGGCCCTGAAGAAGACCATCCCTGAGCCAAGTGAGGCAATACCTGCCTGGACATTGTGTGTGCTGTCTGGGGGAGGTTTTCCAGAGCCTGGCGTAGCTGGGTCTGGCTGGGAGGGTGAGTTAGTGGATGATTAGGCTGGTCAGTCTGGACCAGCATAGTTTAGTTAGAGAGGGCTCCAATTGGGAGCTAGGTTTTCATTTTATGATTTGGTTTTGGGGTTTAAGCGGTTAAAATAAAGCGCTGTTTTGTTCAAAGCTGCTGTTCCTGACTCTGATTGCCCTAGAGGACTGTGCTTAGGACCCCTAAAAGTGACATGTATGGCCCTCATGCTACACGGTTTGTCACAATATGTATAGTGTTAGGCCTGATTAATGGAGCCGATATTGGGGATACGGAAACAAAAGAAAGAAGACAGAAGAACAAGAAGAGGCAAGTCTAGTGCGTGGGTGTTTTTGTATGTTGTTGAATAGTGTGTGTCTCAGGTCTGTACCACTCTGTGATGTGGTTGGTCCCCTGCATCTCCTCCGGTATGTTGCCGCTCCCTTGGCTCACGGTCCCTTCCTCATGTACACAGAGCGCATCTTACTACCATGCCAGCATCCAGTTTCCTGCTTCATGCAACACATCGCCACCTGGTGGCCATACACACAATATGCGCTTCCTGTGCTTTAGATTCAGCTGTATTGCTATGGAGATGTAGACTCGACTGAGATGATTGGACCCCTGGAGGCTGTCCTTTGCCCCTATTTACACCTGCCCTTTCCACCATGTCAGTGCTGCTCAGTTATACTGTGCCTTTAGAGAGGCAAGTTGTTACTTCCTGCATTTTGTTTGGTATCCTTTTATCCTGGCCCCCTGAACTTCAGCTTGGCTACCATTTATCCTGAACTATGGCATCCTAATATGGGACCTCCCTGATTACGCTGATCTGCATGTCTATCTGTCATTCATGCTTGTGATTACCCCTAAGGAGTTATGTTCCATCCCTAGACCTCTAGTGGCATGTATCACTTTAAGTAAGTGTGGTAATTCCTGCACCAGGGTTCCACTACTGTGATTGTGAGTATATTTCTACTTCCTCTGACAGTGTGAATGTGCATAAGTGTGTGCTGGGCACGAGCGTATGGAGTTGTGTATGTCAGTATATAGTGTTAGAGCTTGTATATATTAGTTTATGGAGTTAGCATGCATCATCATTTGGTGTCAGCATGTGTGTTACAGTAAGACATTATTGTGGGTGAGCATATGATGGTATTGTGTGTTACAGTAAGGCATTATTGTGAGCATATGATGGTATCATGTGTGTCTGTTCCTTTATCCTGTAGGTTGGTGTAAGTGTATGTTTGTATATGGTGTTAGGATGAGTGTGTGTTAGTGTTTGGTGTTAGAATGTGAGTGCCAGCATAGGATATTAGCGTGAGTGGGTGTCAGCTTATGGTGTTGGAGCATCAACACACTGCAGCACCCGATTTTCTGCTACAGCAGCAGATCGTGTGAATATGGGGTTCTGCTGACCATCATCCTGCCGAGTATCTGCCATAAAAGGTGGCTGTATTCCAAATAGGCCTCAATGCAGGCAGCTGACCAGGAAACTTTCCTGGTGAGCCAAGACTACGCTGCTTATAGGCAACTTGTAAAGTAATGGTCATATGATGATATTACCATTTAGCGACTTCATACGTTTGCACCTATCCAGCAAGCAGAAGCATACTGCAAGATCTGGTCTGCCACTGGAGAAGCAGTATCAGTTCAGTGGGCGTTTGCACAGTGTGTCAGATGACCAGGCCAGGTAATAAGCCATGATAATATTTCCTGTCTCAGTTGCGGACACTGTCTGGGACGTGGTGAAATGCAGAGCCAATGAGTTGAAGAAAAACAAAAAAAACAAGGAAGGGAGTGGTGGAAACTAAATGCAAGCAGTCAGGAAGATTGAAATGCAGCTAGAAAAGGGAAGACATAGCTTTATGTAATCATTGTTAATGGGACATGCCAGTCATCATATGCACTTTGATGTATGGACTGAGAGCATCCAGGTCCCCAGGCAACAAAAAAGTAATGCGCCTCCATGGCGATTCCCTTCCCTTAGCCATACCCTATCATTATCATGGTTAAGCCCCCCCACCTTGTGGTTACACCCCCACATATCTATTTTTTCTGTATTTGTAGTATAAAAAAGACTTTACCAGGTGGGCATTGTTGGCCCGTACCCGAGGGGTCTGTCCCTGGTCACTTTAAATTTGAGCAATGTCCCCTTACAAATATTTGCCTAGGCATTTGTTCCTTTCCCTACCGCCCTCTGCACAGTTGCTCCGCTGAACACATCTCCTGCACTTGCTGGCACTGGCACTTGCTGCCAGTAAGCTCCAGAACTTTCTTGGTGAAAATGACAGGGGTGGGGCCTAACCAAGTTCTTAAATATGAATTTTCTTTGGTGAGTCTTTTAACTGTCAAATGAACATTATTGTGACCCATTAACGCCTCATGTACCTTTGTATTTCCAAAATGACATTCAAGGCAGTTATACTGCACGTGGAAACCATTACTTCCCAATATAATTCCCTCTCTATGTGGGAGGTGTGGAAGTTAAAAAATTTTGCACATTCTGAATGTCAGCACAATGATCTCTTTACCTCATTGCTTATTCTGCTGATAGCAGATAAGATAAAACTGCAATCACCTGTCTACCTCATTTCTTAGTTTACTTATGTCTTGTTTGTGTCTTGGAAGAATGTGTACGTATGGTATGTTTTTGTGTGTTTTCTTTGCTCTAAGTGCCTTGTTGCATAAGAATCAGAGTCCGCCACGACAAAGGACAAGTTGTCCCTTTATTGACCTTATGTAAGTAAAGATTTCACATGTCTGGGGAGGGGGGCTATTTTTTCTTGACCTCTTTAAACCGTGTGTGTCAGCAAATCAAAGTAAATATACCAAGAGATGGCTAGACAATATGCTAATAACTGTTTGCGCTTCTTTGCCTATATATTGTTAGAAAATTAAGGAGGGGGGAGAGAACTCTGCGAACTGGACTCTCCCCTGTGCGCACTTGAATAAAGAAGCTCTTGCTCATTCAACTCATTGAACTGGTGTCGTCAGATTTCTTGCCGACATTCACAGAGGATATACCTATATGCCGTCTCTGGAGTAGTTAGTAGGGTATACTTTCTTAGTTTGTTTGTACTATGTTGCATAGTTTTGGGGTTTATATTAAGTGTGATGAGAGCCTGAGCCAACATTTGAATCTCACTCATAGATGAATATGATTCCCTCTCCCTTAGAAGGCCCTAATACGCTCTCCATCCCCACTCTAAAACATGAAGCAGTGTCTTTTTATGGTGTGCATGGACATCTTGCATGATTGTACCTATGAAATAATGCCCCACTCCTGCAGTGCACTAATATTTTGTGTATCTGCCAAAAACTTTCATTGGACAGAAAGTAGGAGAGAGGAGATTTTTGTGGCGGAGCTCCTTTGAAGTGGACATCAAATTTACCTGGTAGAAATTGGGGTTTATGTTTGCATATGTATTTGGTGAGCTTTGGGCTTTTCTCTTTAAGATAGAGAGTAAACTTCTTGGATCCGAACTGAAAACATAATCACTAGGCACATTTTATAGTATATGCTTTTATTCTTTCTGATTAGAGAAGTTTCATATTTTTTAACAATTGTAGAAATTATTCTATTGATTTTCTTTTTACGTTTCCAGTAGAGCCTGTTGATCCTTGGTCAGATAATGTGGATGGTGTTGATCTTATTGTTAACCAACCATAGCATGATCACAAGACTTTGAACGATTCTTCTTCTCTACGACGCTGTAAGAGCAGGCTTCCTTATCAAATACAGCTACACATTTCTTTGAATCATACTTGACTGGTCTACCATAACTGGAATCAGAATGAAAAATTGTGAAGATAAGTAATATGCAATAAGTTTTTTGGTGTAAAGTACCATATAATGTTCTAGCTTTTCTATGCTTGGATTGCTTTTAATACCATAACATTCATAAAATCACAATAATGTAAGCAAATCTCCTTGGCCTGATATTAATTCTCATACAAGAAAACACCAGAACAGCAAGAACAGTTTTGGATTTTTTGGGCCCTAATAAAAGATTTCTAGGATTTGTGCCATGCTTACAAAGGTTTATCCCTTCTGTTCTCTGATGGGAAAATATAAGTGGTAAAGCGAAAGGCTAACATATAGGTTCAATAAAATATTAAACTGCTAAGTTGTTGCACTGAACTTTAGATGTGTAAAATTGTTTTTAAGCGGGAAGAGAGTATGGATGAAAATTGTCCTGGCAATAAATTACATGTGTGCCATTGCTTGCCAGATACATACAGATACAGGCTACACACTTACCCTTTTTCAAATTGGTTGCTGGGGCAGCAAAAAATTGTAAGTGGTAGGTGCTATATGAAACCAGCCCGCCAGGCATTTGCCTTGTGTCATCAACGACCAGTCCAGGTCTGGGTTTAAGAAAATGTATGACTATATCATTGGATGTGTGTGTAGAAGTGTCCTCTGTTGGGTATATCCCTTTTCCCGGATCCCAGTTTACTAGTTGCACTACACTATCCTATTTTCAGTTAAGATTTTGGAGTTAGGGAGTCTAGCCTTTTGGATTAAGCTTCCCAAATTTTGTTATAAAGAAGGGTTTTACCTTTTTTATGACATTTTATGACATACTAGTAGCAATTTATGTAAGAGATTAAGTCATTTAGAAAATGGTTTATACACTTTCATTTATACACAATCTTTTTACAATGACATTAATGACATTGTGACCTTTAGGACTGTAGAACACTAATATACTCATATGTATCAGATAATCTGAGTTTGTGGAAAAGAGGTATTAGGATATGGAAGCCATATAGAGGATTTTCAGTAGTAGAACGTTGTGGCGGTATTGCCCCTAAACTGACAATTGGTGACTAGTGACGAGTTTCATTCAATAAATGTTGAGCGTTGTAACTTACGCTGTGCAGCATTCCATATGGTCAACCATGCAACTGCAGTCAAAGCAGTCTTCAGTCCTAAAGCGAGTATGAAATGCATACAATGTTCCCTTGTAATCACAACCTAAAAGCAGAATATTAAATAATGTTTAGTGATATATACATGAGTCAGCTTAAGAGACCCTCAAAAAACAATGAAGACAGAAGAGAAAGAGGAGCATGACTGCAGAACTGGACTAATTCAGTGGACATCTAAAAGGTCTGCTATGAGAGTGGTGAAATTGCACCTTTATAAATATGTGCAGAACACAGTCATGTGAATATGCAATTATTTTGATTTTCTCTGTTATTTTTTTAACCTTTGCGTAGATTCCAATGTAAAAAAAAATACGTAAAAACAAACATATTTTCTCTCTGTTGCAGAATCTGTGCCAATGCATTTCTGTTTTTTTTTCTCATTAAGCTTTCAGCCTCAAACATTTCTTGTCTCTGAGACGAGACCTCAGTGGCTCAAATTGTACATAGGGGGTCAAAAGGCATATCATGGGGCACAGTGGCATTTAGAGGGTTAAAAGGCATATCATGGGGCACAGTGGCATATAGGGGGTATAAAGCATTTCTGGGGTAGAGTGGCAAGCCTGGGGGCAGATGTGCATAACTGGGGGGGGGGCAGG
>VKOC01028671.1:0-12932 GCA_009364415.1 Spea multiplicata
GTAACCCCTTCAGCGCCAGGCAGACCCAACGTTGTAGATAGAAGGGGGGACGCCGCTGCACCATAGCTGCATTGGCACTGTGGCTATCCGAAGCTACACAGTGTGGCTACAGCCCACCCCAAACATCAGGCAACACTCATGTTGAGGAAAACAGGACTCATTTGTTAAAACCAAAGACAGAGCTATATATATATACACAAGTAATAAAAGGGGCAAGACAAATATCACATGATCTAATTACCATGGCAGGAAGGAAGTAATTAGATCAAATCCTGCAACACAATATCCGGGGGAAGGACAGAATGACATGAGACATAATTACATTAATTGGGGACGTAGACGTGGAGTGACGATAGACATATTGCCAATTGGCTTAAGACAATGGCCAGGACACAGGGATAACAGGAGCTCACAGGATTAACGGCTACCTGTTATGTAATTGATAATTAGGTATGCAGCAGTGACACCAAGTCATACCTACAGGGGGTCTTAAGACAAGGGCTCTATCACACAACAGGGGAAACAATTAACAATGCACAGACAATCAGCCTTATTCCTACCACAGGATGTCCAGCTAACATAGAAACATAGAAACATAGAAAGTGACGGCAGATAAGAGCCAGAAGGCCCATCCAGTCTGCCCAACCTCTGAGTACTCTCCTTTAGTACTTGCCCTTATCCTATATCTAGCTTGGCATTATGCCTATCCCATGCTTGCTTAAATGACTTTACTGTATTAACATCTACCACTTCCACTGGGAGGCTATTCCATGCATCCACTACCCTTTCCGTAAAGTAATATTTTCTGATGTTACAATTAAACCTTTGCCCCTCTAGTTTATGCTTGTGTCCTCTTGTTGCGGTTTTATTTCTCCTTTTAAATAAACTTTCTTCCTTTACTTTGTTGATTCCCTTTAAGTATTTAAATGTTTCTATCATATCCCCCCTGTCCCGTCTTTTTTCCAGGCTATAGAGGTTAAGATCCTTTAACCTGTCCTGGTAAGGTTTATTTTGTAATCCATAAACCATTTTAGTAGCCCTTCTCTGAACTTTCTCCAACATATCTATATCCTTCTGGAGATACGGTCTCCAGTACTGTACACAATACTCCAAGTGAGGTCTCACCAGTGATCTGTACAGCGGCATGAGCACTTCCCTCCTTCTACTGCTAATACCTCTCCCTATACAACCAACCATTCTGCTAGCATTACCTGCTGCTCTACTGCATTGTCTACCTACCTTTAAATCCTCAGAAATAATTACCCCTAAATCCCTTTCCTCACACGTTGAGGTTAGGACAGTACCAAATAGTCTATACTCTGCCCTTGGGTTTTTATGCCCCAGGTGCATTACTTTGCATTTATCCACATTAAATGCCAATTGCCACAGCTCTGACCATTTTCCCAGCTTACCTAGATCGTTTGCCATTTGGCTTCTTCCTCCAGGAACATCAACCCTGTTGCAAATGTTTGTGTCGTCAGCAAATAAACATACCTTTCCATCAACACCATCTGCAATATCACTAATGAAAATATTAAAGAGAATGGGTCCAAGTACAGATCCCTGAGGTATCCCACTGGTAACAAGACCTTGTTCTGAATATACGCCATTGACTACAACCCTCTGTTTTCTGTCACTCAGCCACTCCTTAATCCATTCAACAACATTGGGATCTAAACCCAGAGATTGCAGTTTATTTATAAGTCTTCTATGTGGGACAGTGTCAAAGGCCTTACTGAAATCCAGATACGCAACGTCTACTGCACCACCTTGATCAATTACTTCAGTCACCCAATCAAAAAAATCAATAAGATTTGTTTGGCAAGATCTTCCTGAGGAAAACCCATGTTGTTTTTCATCTTGAAAGCCATGTGACTTCAGATGTTCAACAATCCTTTCCTTTAACATTGTTTCCATTAATTTTCCCACTACAGATGTAAGACTAACTGGCCTGTAGTTGCCCGACTCCTCCCTACTGCCTTTTTTGTGTATAGGCACAACATTCGCTACTTTCCAATCCCCAGGGACAACTCCCGTTACCAATGATTCGTTAAATATATCAGTTAACGGTTTTGCTAGTACACCCCCAAGCTCTTTTAATAACTTGGGGTGTATCCCATCAGGCCCCATCGACTTATTTGTTTTTACCTTAGACAACTGAAGTAAAACCTCCGCCTCGATAAACTCACATATTTCAAATGATTCAGTCTTTTTTCCCAACTGAGGTCCCATTCCATCATTCTCATCTGTAAAAACTGAACAGAAATATTCATTGAGGCAGTCAGCTAAACTTTTATCCTCTTCTACATATATGCCTTTTGTTTTTAGTCTAACTAATCCTTGTTTAACTTTCCTTTTCTCATTTATATATCTAAAAAATGTTTTATCTCCATTTTTTACTGATAGGGCAATTCGCTCTTCTGCCTGTGATTTGGCAGTTTTTATAACTTTCTTTGCCTCTTTCTGACTAATTTTATAGATCTGTCTATCTTCCTCACTTTGTGTATTTTTGTATCTACTAAAGGCTAACTTCTTGTCTTTCACGATTTTGGCCACTTCTGCAGAGTACCACAGCGGTTTCCTTAATTTTTTACTCTTACTGACCAACCTAATACAATTTTCTGTTATCTTCGATAAAACAGCTTTTACAAAATCCCATTTCTCCTGAACGCCATTTAAATTGTGCCAGTCTGTTAATGACTCCCTCTATACATTTTCTCATTTTAGAAAAGTCAGCTTTTCTAAAATCTAAAACTTTTGTTTTTGTGTGGTGTGACTCAGTCACTGTTCGTATATTAAACCACACAGACTGATGATCACTAGATCCCAAACTTTCACCTACAGAAATATCTGTTAACAAATCTCCATTTGTGAACACTAAATCCAATGTGGCCTCCTTACGAGTTGGTTCCTCAACCACCTGTTTTAAAGATAATCCCAATAAGGAGTTTAGAATATCCGCACTCCTGGTACAACCAGCTACTTTTGTTTTCCAGTTCACATCAGGGAGATTAAAGTCACCCATGATTATAACATCCCCCTTCACTGTCATTTTAGCCATTTCCTCCACTAGTAGATTATCGAGTTCTTCTACTTGTCCTGGGGGTCTATAAATCACACCTATGCGAGTTACTTTACTTTTGCCAAATTGTACTGTAACCCAAACCGACTCTAAGTTCTCTTCACCAACTTGTATTAAGTTAGATTTTATGTTATTTTTCACATATAGGGCCACCCCTCCCCCTTTCCTGCCCTTTCTATCTTTCCTATATAAAGAGTACCCCGGTATTGATATGTCCCAGTCATTTTTCTCATTATACCATGTATCAGTAACAGCCACTATATCAACATTCTCAGTTGCCACAACTGTTACAAGTTCATGGATCTTATTCCCTAAACTGCAAGCATTTGTAGATATGACCTTTAGCTTGTCATTTAACATCGATGCTGCAATCACTTTCTTGCTTTGGGGGGCAAAATATATGCTTCTCCCTAATATCTTTATAGACCAAGCCCCCAGATCCACCCACCTGGTTACTAAGTAAATCGCCTTCCCTTTCTATACTGTCTAACCCGGTATTTATTCCCTCCCCCCCCATTCCTAGTTTAAAATCTCCTCCAACCGTCTAACCATTCTCTCCCCAAGCACATTGGACCCTCTTGCATTTAGGTGCAATCCATCACGACTATAGAGATTGTACCCCAAAGCAAAATCAGCCCAGTGCTCTAAGAACCCAAAGCCCTCCTTCTTACACCAAGACTTCAGCCATGCATTTAGCTGCCTAATCTCCCGCTGCCTTTCTGGTGTAGCGCATGGCACAGGTAGTATCTCTGAGAATACTACCTTGGAGGTCCTTTTCTTAATCTTACTACCCAAGTCCCTAAAATTATCTTTTAGGACACTCCATCTTCCTCTTACTATGTCATTGGTGCCAATGTGCACCAAGACAGCTGGATCCTCACCAGCCCCTCCCAATAATCTATCCACTCTGTCCGCAACATGCCGAACCCGGGCACCCGGGAGACAGCAAACCATTCGGTTGCTGCGATCAGAGCTACAGATTACCCTGTCTGTTTTCCTGATTATTGAATCCCCTACCACCACAACCTGCCTGGGCTTTCCTTCCTTTCGGATCCCCTGCACATTGGATGAGTTGCTCTGCCGGCTGTTAGGGAGAACAGCTTTTTCCGCAAAGCCTACCTCTGAGTCTGCCTCCCCAACATGCTCACTTAAAAGGGCAAATTTGTTGGGAGGGAGAGACTCTGGGCTGGCTTGCCTCTTCCTCTTCCCTTCCCCACTGCAACCACGTCTTACTGTTACCCAGCTATGTGCCTGACTCCCTTCTGACTGATCTCCTCCCTCATTGCTAGGGGCCCCATCTAAACTTTGCTCAGTGAGCAACAGACTCCTCTCAAGGTTGTCAATCTCTCTCAGTGTTTCAATGTGCCTCTTCAGAGCACGTTACAGTTACAGTTCTGAGACTCTGAGTGCTAAAACATGAGGAACATCAGAAGAAACTGAACCCCTGTATCCACACACAGAAGTCACTACAAGGCCTGGGCCCATAGTCGATAGGGAGGAGGCTGGCTCTCAGGCCCCAGTGATGGAGGGTTCTGTCACAGTCATCTTCTAATCAGACCTCAAATCACGCATATCTTCACCAGCTGCCCCACTAGACACCAAGGAATCAGAAGCACAGGGGACAAGTCTAGGGAAGCACTGGTGAGTCGGGGAGGGTGGCATACAGGGGGTTAAAAGGAATATCAGGGAGGCAGAGTGGCATATAGGGGTGTATAAGGCATATCTGTGAGACAGTGGCATATAGGGGGTATCAGGCATTTCTGGGGGGGCAGAGTTGCATATAAGGGGGTATAAGGCATATCTCGAGGGAAGATGTTCATAACTGGGGGCAGGTTGGCAAATTGAAATAAAAACAAAAAATGCATTTTTATCAAAAAATGGTTTCCATGTTGTAGTGATATGTGCATATTAAAGGACTGTTACTTTAATAGGCAGGGGATTCCCTGAGTAGGAGGGGTTTTATGTGAGCACATGTTGATGTTAGTTGAGCAAGGACTCTGCCAGTGATGCTGATACTGATTAAAGAATAAGCTGTTCATCTGAAGTGAGTGTCAGCATTAATTATTCTGCAAGAACCATAGAAAACAACATATGTTAATTAATATTTACTAGTAAAAAAACATTCTTATAGGGTAGTCTTATATTCAGGCTTTTTCTTTTTTTCCTAAATAGATATTCAAATTTTGGGGGATCGACTTATAATCAAGCAAATACGGTACTTTTGTTTAGAAGCTTTTCTTTTTCTGGCTGCTATTGAGGCGCAACTCCCAGCATACCACATTTAAAAAAAAAAAAAAAAAAAAAAAAAAATTTAAATGATGCGTGTCATTCATATTTGACCTTGTACGTACCAAAATAAATGAAAATACCAGGCATATGTGGTGTTTCCAAAAACAGGACAAATACCCTGTTTTTTTTTGTTTTTCATGTGCACTGGTTATATGTAGTTTTTATAGGTGAAACTGAAAATATTTACTTTTTTCCTAATTTTAATATGATGAAATGTATTTCAAAATTACTTGTGCTGAAAAAAAATATATTATGTGTGGGGGTACACTAAATGAATTAGTCGGCAATTAGAGTTGAATAAAGTCATAACAAAAGCACAAAAAATGCTCTGGTCCTTTAGTGCAAACATGGTTAAAAAAACAACAAAAAACCCCCGGTCCTGAAAAGGGTTTGGGGATATATATATGGATATATGGTTTATGGTTTGAACACTGCATCTGCAAATTGCACAATTCTAAATTAATTATAATAAACAGTAAAAATATCGCAAATGTTTTAATTTTTATTCTTGTGACTTGGCTAATAATGTTAGAGAGAATATCTGGTAACTAGTTAATATTTTAGGTAAATGTTTTTAATAAACATGCAGTGAGCATGTATTTTTTTTTTTCTCTCTCCCCAGGGATCAGTCTACCAACCTCTGTTTCATTAGTGGATTATGACGACTCTTCATGTGAATCAGAATCAGAATTCTCTGCTTCCACAAGTACCCTGAGGAGCTTCTTTCCTGAATTATTTCGGGGTATATTATACATTTTTTTGTTTGTTTATTTTTTGGTAAGTACAAATGTTAGATCAGTAAAGTTTGGCTTGTGTGTAGAGAAGGGTTTTCCTCACACTATAGGGTAGATAAAACGTACTTTTATGCTGCACAGTGACTTAAGAGAACAACGCTATATGCTAGCTCTAACCCTAACATTTAGCTACACCAATCACAATTCATTGCACCATTTCCTAACCCTAGATATATTCACTAGGGTGTTTTGTTAACATATGAGTGTGTTTTATGCAACAATTAAAGTTTGCAAACCTAGGGCAGTGGGGTATTTTTGAGACGCTCAATGTACTTTCAGAGACAAAAAATATTTTGAAGATTTAGGGGCAGTTTCCTCCCCAGCATGCACATTCCTGGGTCAACTTGTGTAAAATAATAAAACAAACAAACCCCCCCCCATAGAAACTTATTAAAAAAAAAAAAATTGAAGCCACTTTGCATAATCAAGGTTTGAAGGTTTTGCCGGTGGTTTATGCAGGCATTGTCCATCCCAAAATGCGTCTGACTTTTCTTCTCTAAAAAAAAAAAAGTAGAGAAACTGTCACGTACAAGTGGAGGCGCCATAGTCAGGTAGTACTCAAAGACAGAGACAGTTAAGACAAGGCCAGGATTCTAGAGAGCAGGATCAACGATAAGCTTAGCCAAGGTCAGGATTCCGGAAGACAGGGTAAACGGTAACAAGCCGAGGTCAGGATTCAGGAGATCACCATAGTCAAACAAGCCAAGGTCAAACACGGGTAATAGGAATGGATAACGCTGTCTGGGTACTAGCACAAGGTATAGCCAACCATCAGAAGGCAAGGTAGAGCTGGTCTGAGGAGCTTAAATAGGGTACCACAGAAAAGGTCCAATTCTCCCGCCAAACCGTTGTGACGTCACTTCTGGTGTCAAGGAATCACAACCATCTTGTGTGGCGTAATCTGCCTTCATAAAGACCCACGAGCGCTGAAGCAGAACGTCGTGCAGCTGGAGGTCTGCCTCAACTGCGCGGCTCCTCGGAAGACGGCAGCAGAGGTGGCCGTGCGGTGGAGGGGGATCTCCCTCTCCTTCGTGGCGGCTGCTGCGGAGGTGGCCGTGTGCTGGAGGGGGCTCTCACTCTCCTTTGTGGCGGCGGCTGCCGCGGAGGTGGCCGTGCACTGGAGGGGGATCTCCCACTCCTTTGTGGCGGCTGCTGCGGCGGCATGGGAACCAACGGTAGGAGAGTAGCAGAAACCCACCAAAATTCTGTTTTCCTGTTTGTGGTGGTTATTGTGTTTAAGGTGCAGTTATCCCCCCCAAATCACAAGGTGTACATTTTTGGTTTGCCCATGGAAATTTCTCTGCTCGAAATCTTTTTGCACATTCATGATTTTGGGGTCTTTCATGAATATGTAGTGTTGACTTATGTACTGAAATGAAGACTTTGCTCTGCATTTGCACAAATTCTATTGAAGAAATAAACTTTAATAATGTGCCCAGTTTTTTTATATATATAATACTGCGGTATAATGCTGCACTCAATTTTCTAGAAAAGAATGAAGCACTTGTGTATAATATGCATCTGCCAAAGAATCATTGATCAGATAACAAGTTATTAGGTTAAAATTAAAAACAAATCTGTAATGTTATAAACATTACAACATTGGAAGAGGCAAGTTTAGACCCCTGATATCTAATCAATAATCAGTGGCCTAAAATGTCACTAATTAGAGACCAGATAGTAATCAGATCCAACTGTAAAATATTTAACATGCCTCCTACCTGAGTAGGGCAGAGCCATCTGTGCCACCTGGAATGGCAAGGAAAAATATTTTTTGCTCCCTTCTTTTTTTATTTATTTTTATTTTCTTTGGAGCCCCAGGGGGTATCTGTTGTTTGAGTTCCTGGCACAGGTCCTTGGGCGGATCCAGGGAACCACAGCAGCAGGCTGTAGCAGCGACAAGACCCCTCTCTCTTACCTTATTTGGCTCACGTCCCCATAGCTCTGGTCCGGTGACTTGAGTGCATTTGAGGCATTTGCGGGTTCGCGAACCGGCGCTTCTGGATTTATTGTGCTTCACTTCAGTTTCAAGGATTGGCTTGATTGGAGTAATACAGGAACAGAATACAAAATTAAGCATTTCATTCACTGTAACACAACACATGTAGTATACTTGCTTGAATGTAAATGCGGGGGAACTTCGAGGAAACTGAAAATGTTTTCTCTCTGAGTTCAAAGTTATAGGGATAGATATAGTATCCTTACATTGGCATGGAGGAAATATAGAAGAGTTATTGGCTAAATGGGAAACTGAATGGATTTTTAAATTCCAAACACATAAAAAAGGAGGGTCAAATACAGAGCTTGACGTTTTAGCTTTTATGGATTGAATATCATCAATTTTTATTATTTATTAAACATCCAAAATATTTTATGATTTAGCATAATATTTTTAACATAAGTTATTTATCTATCTATCTTATCAAAATTTAAAATTTGGATGGGACACTATAGCCTTCTCTATTTATAATGATGAATTCCTCCCCCTAATCCAGTATATTTATTGTAATGTATCATATACAAATAGGTTTTTAGATTTTTATATAGCTATATACCTCTCGCTCTCCATAAAACAGAATGTTGCAGAATCATGTAATACCTTTTTTTTATTGGACTAACAGTATTTAAAATAGACGAGCTGTCGGAAGTCTTCTCTTTATCAAGTCAAAAGCATTTCTGACCAAGCAAGTGAGAAACACAGTTTAAAACTGACCAGTACATGTTCTGATACAGGGTTAAAACAACAAGGTAGAGAATTTGCAGACAAAAAACTAAGAGGGTCCTAAATAGTAAATAGTGGCATATACTGCACAGATAAGGCTAGGGGGGGGGCAGGGTTAAGCATGTAGGAGAGAGAGAAGAAAAAAAAAAGGCACAGGTTATAGGAAGTTTTGATAGCGTGCTAAGAAGCTCAAATCCACATTAAGTCCTCTGTTTTTACAATCAAAAAACAAGGACACACTACATACATCCCTGTACTGAAAACCCACAGACCAATCCAACTACCTGCGCAAATCCAGCTTCCATCCATCCCACACAAAGCAAGGCATCATCCATAGCCAAGCCACCAGGTACCACTGCATCTGCTCCAACACTGATGACAGAGACATGCATCTAAAAACACTGTCTGAGACATTCAAACAAAAGGGATACAAACCTAGAATCATCAATAAGAAAATTAACTCTGCACTACAAACACCACGCGAACACCTGTTGCAATACACAGACAAACAAACATCCTCACGCATACCTTTGGTAGCCATGTACAAAACTCTCTCCTAGAAGCTTACCCCTGCTCCCCCCTGCCTTATCTGTGCAGTATATGCCACTATTTACTATTTTTTAACCTGTTTTAACCCTGTATCAGAACATGTACTGGTCAGTTTTAAACTGTGTTTTTCACTTGCTTGGTCAGAAATGCTTTTGACTTGATAAAGGGAGGACTCCTAAAAGCTCGTCTATGAGTTCTTCTTCTTTTTTTTTTCTTATAGGGTCGTCTTATATTAAGACTTTTTCTTTTTTTCCTAAATTAATATTCAGATTTTGGGGGGTCGTCTTATAATCGGGGTCGTCTTATAATCAAGCACATACAGTATATATGCAGTGTATTTGGTATGTGTTTATGAAGCAACTGTAATGTGACCTATAACGTGAACAATTCAATTGCAAAACAGACTGAAATCTTTGAAGGGGGGAAACTCACAATAATCTGGTTGCATTAGTGTGAACACCCTTAAAACTAATACTTTGTTGAAGCATCTTTTGATTTTATTACAGCAATCAGTCTTTTTGGGTAGGAGTCTATTAGCATGGCACATCTTGACGTGGCAATATTTGCCCACTCTTTGCAAAAGCGCTCCAAATCTGTCAGATTGCAAGGGCATCTCCTGTGTACAGCCCTCTTCACATCACCCTACAGATGTTCAATTGGATTCAGGTCTGGGCTCTGGCTGGGCCATTCCAAAACTGGTGAAGCCATGCTTTTGTGGATTTCGATGTGTGCTTTGGGTCGTTGTCGTGCTGAAAGGTGAACTTCATCTTCAGCTTCCTAACGGACACCTGAAGGATTTGTGCTAAAATTGCCTGGGATTTGTGCCGAAATTGCCTGGGATTTGTTCAACCATGGTTTCATCAGAACAAAACATTTTCCCACGTGCTTTTGGTGGACTTGATGTTTGCTTTTGCAAACTTCAGCCGGGCTTGGATGTTTTCTTTGTAAGAAAAGGCTTCTTTCTTGCCACCCTACCCCATAGCCCATTCATATGAAAAATAGGGGAGATTGTTGTCACATGTAGCACACAGTCAGTACTTGCCAGAAATTCCTGCAGCTTCTTTTAATGTTGCAGTAGGCCTCTTGTAAGCCTCCCTGACGACCACTTCTTGGCAATGTTTCTGTTGTGCCATATTGTCTCTATTTGATGACTGTCTTCACTCTGTTCCGTGGTATATCTAATCCTTTGGAAGTTCTTTATACCCTTCTCCTGACTGATATATTTCAACAGTGAGATCCCTATGATGCTTTGAAAGCTCTCTGCGGACCATGGGTTCTGCTCTGAGATGCAACTAAGCAAATGTCAGGTAAATCGTACTAGAACAGCTGAACTTGCGATTAATCAGTCACTAAATTAGACGGCCCATTTAAATGGCAGATTCAGCCGTGCCAAGCAGGGCCGGACTGGGAAACCGGGAGATTTCCCGGTGGGCCGGCGGTTCGCCGGCAGATCAAAAAACCATAGCAGCAGATGCGGCTGCGGGTCTTGAAACAGTCGTAAGACCGCCTCCACTGGTTGCTAAAATCATTTAGCAGAGGCAGTCATACGGCCGCTTTAAAACTTGCAGCAGCATCGGCTGCTATGGTGAGGCTTTGTCCCGCCCCTTTGCAGACGCATCGTGACGCTTAAGGGGGCGGGTCACACAGAACAGCTCCTCGTGACAGGGAGGTCGTCATGTTGGAGGTGAGCAGTCTGCAGGGGAAGGAAGCCAGCAAAATGTAAGTATTTAAAAAAACAAATAAGTGGGTGATAGGTGGGAGGGAACCCATATTCAAAGGGGGGCTGCCTTAGGACAGCAATTAAATACAAAAAGGGGGGCTGTGGGTATAAGTACACAACAGAGTGGTTGGGGCATCACATATAAATCAATACATAAAGGGGGGTGGGTGGCTGGGGGCAATACACATGGGTACACTTACCAGTACAAAAGGGGGCATCAATACTCAAGGGCTGGGGCAGTGGCGTCACTAAAGGGGCAATTGCCTCCCTAGGTTATTCCTTGCCCCTCCCTCCGAATTTGGAACCATCCAGTGGATTGCCCAGGACAGTCCCGCAATGGGACTTTAAGTCCTGGGCAGCCTGAAACGCTTTTTTTTTTTTTGGACGCGGAGGAGAGAGAGGGGTGCCTAGCAACCGCTCGGGCCCCCCTCACTCTCCCCCACGAGGCCTCTACCTCGGCTACAGTGTCGGCGTTTCATACTGAGTGCCGGCATATGACATCATATCCGGCGCTCAGGAGTGAAGCAGCGCGAGCCGTGGCAGAGAAGGAAGGAAGAAAGAAACCTTGTTCTCCCTCCGCAGAACTTTAAAGGTGAGTGAAAGACAAAGGGGGTAAGTAGGGAAAGAGGAGGGAGAGGGTTTAGAAAGTGATAAGGGAGGGAGAAGGGGTAGAAAGTGATAGGGGAGGTAGAATGTGATAAGGGAGGGAGAGGGGGTACATGTTAATGAGTGAGTATGAATTAATGTGTGGATGCATTGTGTGAATGCGTGAGTATGCATTAATATGTGAATGAATTGTCTGAATGAGGGATCACATGAGTTAATATGTGGATGAATAGTCTGAGGGAGAGCATGAGTTAATATGTGAATAAATTGTCTGAATGAGGGAGAGCATGCGTTAATGAGTATGTGTGTATCATAGATGTATAATTGTGGAAGGGCAAAGATGGCACTCTGACATGTCTGGAGGCAGAGTGGCACATAGGGGGTCAAAGGCATATCATGGGGCCCAGTGGCATATAGGGGTTTAAGGCATTTATGGGGCAGATGTGCACAACTGGGGGCAGGTTGGAAAATAAATGGGATTAAAAACAAAATATTTTTCTCAATCATAGTTTTTATTAAAAAAAATAGTTTACATGAATTAACATTTACTATAGGAAACTTTTTTCCTATAGGGTCGTCTTATATTCAGGCTTTTTCTTTTTTTTCCCTAAATTATATTCAGATTTTGGGGGCGTCGTCTTATAATCGAGCAAATACGGTAATACCTGCAATGCTGTTTCCATGTATTTATTTGATCTATACCTGCAATGCTACGTTTTATATATTGTTATTGTATACCTGCAAATACAGGATTTGTATGTCTGATTCTGTTGATTTGATATATACCTTCAGTGCTGAGATCACAAGTGAATTTCAATTGATCTATACATGCAAAGCTGGGTTTGTGTGTTAATGTTTTGATCTATACCTGCTATCGGCAGCAGGGTCTAATATGTATTATATATCACAGCAGGATCTAATATTTATATATGTCGGCAGCAGGGTCTAATATTAACGAAACTGCCAGTTCAGCTGTAATTTTGAAATCATGTTTCAATCATAGTCTTTACTTCAAATAGATAAGTACTCATTATATAGTTAAAAATGCATGTCTAATGCGTATATGCAATGCGGCCATCACATAAATCAATAATAAAGGGAGGGGCTTGCTGGGGGAAATAGTAGTGGCTGGAGGCGATCATACAAGTGTGTGGGGGCACCACATTAATC
>VKOC01028673.1:0-18509 GCA_009364415.1 Spea multiplicata
GCCGGCGCCCAGCGTGAAGCGCCGGCACCCGAGACAAACGCCTCACGCTTCCAACACAGGAGTTTAAGCGCTGAGGCAGGTGGCCAGCAGAGGAGTCCTGGATGTCTGTCAGTCAGGGGGGCCCAAGAGAGGCACCCCTTGGGCCCCCCTGACTGGCAGAACTCCAGGGCCTGGTCGCAGTTGCGACCCCTGCGACCCCGGTAGTTCCGCCACTGTCCTGAGGCAAAAACACCCGGCGGGCCGGGTAAATGCGCTCCGCGGGCTGCAGTTTGAGGACCCCTGCTCTACACAGTTGCTAATGATTTCTTTATACAAATTTTGTGCAGCTGTAGAGAGAGAGAAAAAAAAAGAGATGTGAACCTGTATTTTCTGATTATAGAAATATTCCTTGTGTCTAGCTTTTTTGGGATTTACAAAGCCAAAATAGTCTGGACTCCGTAGTTTCAAATCTCACAGATTGCTTTTCTGGATCATCACTCATTTCTAACAATTTGGCATACATATGTTCTTTACATTGGAATAAAAATGGCCGGGTGTTGACACTGCATGCAAAACAAATTGCAATAATCACTGCATCATTATGCAGAGGCCTAGCTTCGAAAGGAAACTATGATTTATTTGGCGGCAAAGCGCGGTCATGAAATGAAATGTCAGTGCTACATTTTAGCAAAAACTGTGTGTTTCTGCCAGCGTCTGATTTTTATTGAGCACTTACAAGTTGAAAACAACAACTCCTGGGGAAAAAACTGTTTTTTCAATAGTGCTAAATACTACGGTCTAAGAATAATTTTTTTTTAGTGTTTGTTAATTCCTTTTCCACACACACAAGAAATCTTGGGTAAACTACATATGTGATTTATATGAGTATTCAATTGGAATGAACAGACCTCTGCAAAAAAAAAAAAAAAAGATCTCTTGGCTTTGTTTCGTGAAACACTACTCTCTTAAGCTTGTGAAGTAACAAAACTCCCAGCCAAAAAAAACATTTTACAAATTCATTTTAGGGACATATAAAAGAACAATGGTGGTAAACAATCGAATAATGATGCCTTATATACTATTAATGCTACGAACATTGAATATATGAATGTCCAATTCGTTATTCCATTGGGATGTTTCTTCAGGGACCAACAGGAATTGCAGCATTGTAGTACCAGTTGTGATTTGAGATATACAACCATTTTATCTTGCTATACCAGTTAAAATAATGATTTCATATAATTATATTTTTCCACTATTTCTTTTTGTTTTATTGAAATGTAAAAAAAAATGTATGGGTTTTTATACATTGAAACTACTACTACAAAAAAGTAACACATTAAATAATTTCAGTCCGCTCAAAACCATATTCTGGAGACCAACTATGTTATTTTGTAACAAAAGTGTGTTCTTTGACAAGTTTGAACAACATTTGAATAACTGGTTACTGCAAAACAGCACTGGTATCTTAATAGTTCCACTGTTTAAATGCATAACAAAAGACTGCTAATATAGCAACAATGAAACATTAAAAATTAAGGTTTAATGTTTTTGTAAATATAAACACATGAAGAAAAGAAAATATTTGATAAAAAATAATCCATATAAATAATGAAGTGAGAGACTTCTATTTGGTCCAGCTGACTTTAGGAATGTCATAATGTTCCGTGAGGGTATCCAGGTGCCGATTAAAATCCTAAAAAAATATATATAAAAAAAAAACACAATAGTTATACTGCTGTGTAACAATGGAACATTACTAGCCAGTGGAAATTAGATTAGTCTTACAGGCTGTGCTTTTTTTGAAAGCACCATAGAATAAATTGTATCTTGTCGGTAAAGTCAGCATACATTGTTTGTGTTCACCTTTAACACAAAGCCTACACTGTATTCACATGTTTAGAAACAGTTCTATAACTTCCAAAAATGAAAGGATTATAGGGTCAGATTTATTTACGTTCTTTAGGATTCTACTGTATGGATTTTAACAGACTTAATTTTGCTGAAATCTTGCATGGCAAAAATCTGCTTTCATATTAGAATCAAAGCCAGGAAGAGAATACAAAAAATGCAATATGCATAAACACACATATATATATACATACACACACATATATATATATATATATATATATTATATGGATTGCCTTACCTCAACTCTTTGTTTGTGAGTTTTTGAAGCTTTCTTTAATATTCTTTCCATTTGCTATAAAGTGATAAGAATGCAAATGAGATCATATAGTATATCAGACATATCAAATCCAAAAACATAGATAAAGAGAAACATATGGGACTGTTTCTTCTATACTGCTGGAAGCGCAACTACTACTTTCAAAACCAACATTTTCTCTATGGTAAAACATTAAATTGCTGTTTTGGAGGTCTCAGGATTGTGTGTGTGAAGTTATATACACACACACAATACGTGTGTGTGTGAAAACCAGAAGTGTGTCACTTGTCAATGACAAGGGGTTTTCACAAATGTACATGCATATTATGGTGACATATAAAGAATGGCGGTCAACATTTCCCCAAACCCATTTCCACCTTTATCAAGACCACCACTTTTTGTATGTCACAAAAAAATAAATGCTTCATTTTTCTACAAGGACAGAGAGTGCCTGTTTATTGTTTAGCTTATGAAAAATGACAATTTCAAAAACGTCACACAAACATGCAACGTAATTATTTAGCCTTACTCTCTTTTCTTGCATTTTTTCGAATGCTAGCTGAGCTTTGGTCCTTTTGTCCAAAGCTGGCTTCTTAATCTCCTCCTCTTCGGTCTTCTTATTTGTCGTAATCTGTTGCACCATCTTTGTTTTATCTTTGTCTTTCTTTTTCTTCCTGCAACAATACATATCCATATTTAACACAACATCATTCAGTAGGGAGTGAAATGTCTTATTCTGCTCTATTAATTCGGAATTAATGATATTTAATATTTAACATGTCAACCATGTATGAAAAAAAATGCCCAAAAAAAGGACATGAGTATCAACAATGTAGCTTACTGATTAGTGCATGCCAGCACGGACCATTTCACGGACTGTATTTTCTGCGCTAAAGGTAAATATAATTATTATAAAAAAGGGCTAAACAAACCATGGGTGCAAGGTTGCCATGGCAACTAGAAACCACTTCCTGGCACTCTATGCTTTCCATCAGGGTCACGTAAAGCACGTTTCATTAGTGGGAAGTATATTTTATATTCTCCACGTAGACGTGCGCCACTTTGTATTTTCAATAAGATGTTGACGTGTGTGTTACTTATGGCGTTACATGCGTGTTATTGTACGGCAAGGCTCCTAGCTTTCTGGTCTGGCTCCTAGATCCAAACCAAATAAAGTCAACCCATGTTATAAAAATGTATTATTATTGCATAAATCGATGTATTTTCTAGTGCAGCGTAAAAGGTGTTTCTGGAATTCATTCGATGCTATTTTAATACCACACCATTAGGTCCCTGTTAAGCTAGCCCAATAAAAAGTATTTCTCGTCGTCTATTGGATCCATAAAGCAATTTCGATTTCCCCGATTCACATTCGCCAACAAAACTGGAAAGTGGAAAAAGGTATCTCTTTTAAGGTGCGTGGGAAAAGTGTGCTGCTAGAGTCTCATACACATGTATACAAGCATACAAAATGTGCTTAAGAGATTTTAGAAAATGTTAACCCAGGAAACCACAACTCACCAGTAATGTGATTTGCAAATTATAGACTGTACTATTAAGCAAAGTTGTATGTTTTCTTTTAAGATTATTTTTGCGAATCTGCATCTCAGCTATTCATCTCCATAGACATGATAAGGGTGATTTACCACATCATAAAAGAAAAGCTTCACCGCGAGAGAACCTTGCGTTCATATACGTATTAAATAGTATTGTTTTGCCCCAAATGGTTTTTACTGCTTATAGGTCTTTGCCAGTTGCATAACCCTTCTCCGTATATTACACCGAGTCACGTCAACAATATTATCTCCCCAGCCGATATAACTATTTATTAATACATCGACGGCTTATTCTGTTCATTAGTCTTACTTCTTTCCTAAACTGAGATCTCCGACGCCTTTTAACTTCAAGGGTCCTTTCTGGATAGACTCGTACTCCGACATCTTCTTCTAGAAAAAAAAACAACCAAGACGACTTCCGGTTTCCGGTAACGTACTGACGTGCTCTACCCTGACGTCTATAGGTAGGCAGCTGGAATGAAGGCGTGGCGAAATAGGGAAGGTTAAATGGGGGGGGGGTGTTAGTGTAGGATTCGTGACGTCACACGTTAAACGCATTTAAAAAAGCCGATGAAAGTACCGCGTGATATCTATATCGAGTTATTTATTAATGAGAAAGTTATAAGCATTCATTTCCATTGTCTGCTGCTATAGCTACAGGGTGGCATTGGTCTATTCTGGAGAAAGCTGTGGGGCAAATAAAAAAAAATGGATATTGAAATTATAGACTAGTACCCTGAAGGTTGTTGCTGTATAATAATACTGAATTTCTAATTCTTCATAAAAAAAAGTCAAGAGGGGTACTGTCTTTTTGCAAGACAAATCCCTTAGGTATGACCCCAAAGCTATGTTTAGTCATGTGGCGCTGTAGAAAGCAGTGCAAAAAATGTAATAGTGATAAAATGTCGTAGAAAATATACCCCAATCCCTAAATAACGTAGTAGTGAGGGAGTATTTGGCCTTCCAAAACATTAAAATGTATGAGTGTGACAAACCTTGTAGCATAAGGGCCATAAATGGCACTTTTAGTGATCTTAAGCACGGTCCTCTAGGGCAGTAAGGCTCAGGAACACTGATGTCATTAATTGCTATGGTCTGCCACTAAGACCATCAGAAAATTAAACACTGCCACATTGTAAATACCTAATCTGGTTGGGCGACGTGGTGTCTTTAAACTAGGGTGACTAGACATTCCTGGTTTCCGGGGACAGACCCTGGATTGAGGATGCAGTCCTCGAACAAATTATGTCCCCGAATGCAAAGCCGGATTAACTTCTGCAGGGTCCTTCTGCTAACCTGTGCGTTGCTTGTGTGAACAACATCCCTTGAATCCATCCAGGGGAAGCAGGAACCCAGAGGAGTCACAGGAATTTACTTCACATGACCTCGCTCCGTTCCTGCTTGCCCTGGGTGGGACAGGAGAAGTTGTTCACGCAGAGTGCGACCAACGCAGAGAGAAGCGGCGTCCCCCTGCGGGAGTCTGCGAGCGACACAGATCTGCAGTTGAGGTGGGGAAGGGTGTATGAACGAGAATGCATGATTGAGGGAATGAATGAGTATCTGTAAATGTTTTTCAATTAGTAAATGAATGAATATGTGTATGATAGCATGGTTGTGCAGGTGTGGTGGTGGGGGGCATGGCACAGGGAGGCTGGGTGTTCGGCAGGTCCTGCTTCCAATCTGCTTCCATGCCTGACATGATACTAGAGGGGGACAATATGCAAGGGTATGGGGGCATTAACTTTTACATATTGCTGACAAGCCCAGATAAAATGCTGCGTTGCAAGATGCATAAACCCATTGAAGAGAACCAATTAGTAAGATATACATGCCCCATAATGCAGGGCGGCATCAATGCACAAGGGGA
This sequence comes from Spea multiplicata, assembly GCA_009364415.1. NCBI lineage: Eukaryota > Metazoa > Chordata > Amphibia > Anura > Pelobatidae > Spea > Spea multiplicata. The sequence continues at coordinate 5,573 of VKOC01028673.1, forward strand.
CAGCTGGGGCCATTACATAAATCAATACTAAAGCGAGGGGCAGGCTGGGGGCATAAATACACATAGTGAGGGCTGGGGGTGATACACAAGGGGAAAAAAACACAAAGCACTGTGGAAAATACATTTTGTTTTTTGTAGCCCATCCAGATGTGGCAAAGTCTTTCCTGGTGTGTGTGTTTGGGTGTCTGTGTGGCAGAGCCTGTCCTGGTGTGTGCCTGGGTGTCAGTGTGGCAGAGTCTGTCCTGGTGTGTGTGTGTCTGTCTCTTTTGCCCCTTGCTAATTATCTCCTCTCATTTTCATGTTTATCATTATATCCTCGCACAGTCTCTCTCCTTTCTCTTTATCTCTCCTCCCCATTTCTCTTTAGCTCTCCCCTTTCTCACTAATGTCTACCCCCTCCCATAAATGTATGGTATTTCCCCCTCTGCACCCACCCTTCTCCCCATCTCTTTCATCTCTCCTTATGCCCCCCATTTCCCCATCTCTTTCATTTCTTTCTCTATCCGCCTCCTTACAGTTCCACCTCTGCTTTCCTCTTCATCTTTGCCCCTGGTGACATGTCCCAGGAAATCATCAATTGCAGTCGGTGGGGGAGATTACAGACCTTCAGCTAACCGGCCCAAAATTAAGGATGTGCAAGGTCTGTTTCTGCAGACTTCTGCTTCAGACTCCCACGTTGTGCGCATGGCTTACCTGCTGAGAGCCGTCATATGATGTCATATCCCAGCGCTCAGCAACAAGCACTAGCCCACAGCCTCAGGGAGTGCTCAAGCAGAGGTCTGCAGAAACAGACCTTGTACTCCCTTCATTTTGGGCTGGTACCTGAACAATTATTATTCAAGTGTCAGTATATATTTTTTACACCGTATGCTGGGGGACTTTACTATTTTAGGCAGTATTTATGATTTACAATAGATCAAAGTGAATTAAGGCGCTTCAAATAAACTTCTGAATTGTGATTAATTTAATTTACAAATACAATATAAAAAAATCCTTTAAAATTGTATGTTAATAAGCCCATTAATATGGACACATTTAAAGGATAAAAGCTTTTCATGGACACTTGGGTACTTTTTAGAGACTATTATTAACAAACCTCATAGGGTTAACAAAATTGGATTCTAATTAAGAAATGACAAGTGCACTTCAAAGAGTCCTACTTGATATACCCAATATAGCTGACTATATAAAGAGGATGGAGAGGAGGGATCAACATGCATCTGAGGAAGCCTGATTGGGGCGAAATGCGTTATGCACATTGGCATCATGCCCACCTGGAAGTATCATGGACTACACAGACAGAGCTTTGAACGCTGATTATCTATGTGGGCATATTGTTTTCTATTTTTTGATAAATTGTTATTCTTGCTTTTAAAACATCTCCTCTTCCATTCCATTCCTGTATATCCTGAGCTGATGCCCATGAAGAAGCTGTCACAAAACCGATCTGAACCCTTTTATTAGAGGTTGTGGATACCACAATCAGTGGAGATCACATGGAGCTTTCTGTTACTTTAACAAACGTTTTTCAGTTTGAACAAACTGGGTTGTTCAATTACCGTATTTGCTCGATTATAAGACAAGGTTTTTTCCAGAGCAAATGCTCTGAAAAATACCCCTCGTCCTATAATCGGACCTCAAATAGGTCTGCACTATGAGACTAAGATCCAGATCCCCCGCAGCGATGCAGGGGACCTGGATCCTCCTTGTTATTGCTCCCCCCCAACTTACTGCATCTGAGTCCGAGGGCTTAGTCCGGGCAGCGTGTAGAGCTGCAGCAGAAGTTGTCTAGGTAAATCGCGTAGAGCTCTACACACTGCCTGGACTAAGCACCGGGGACTCAGATGCAGGGGACCTGGATCCTTCTGTGTAATGCCCCCTAACTTACCGGTGCCTCTGAGTCCCCGGTGCTTAGTCCGGACAGCGTGCAGAGCTCTACACAATTTGCGTAGACAACTTCAATCATAGCTTTTATTAACAAACAATTTACTGGTAAAACGTTTTACCTGTAGGGTCGTCTTATATTCAGGCTTTTTCTTTTTTCCTAAATTAATATTCAGATTTTGGGGGATCGTCTTATAATCAGGGCTGTCTTATAATCGAGCAAATACGGTAATTTGTCTCACAGAAGACATCATCCACAATTTGAATTTAAGTATATATTTTATATTTTTCACTTACACTTTTATTCACATTGCTGTTAAATTGAAACAGTAGATATATTCATTTTATTGAAGAATGCACGGCATTTCATTTATTCACTTTTATAATTTATTAGTTATAAATTACTGAGCGCTGCACTTTATCTACTTAGTATTTATGATTTAGTTTTAATTTGCTAAAGGAAAAGCATTTGTCAAAAATAGGAAAAAAAAACATTTATTCTATATTTATTAGCAGATCTACAATTGCTACATTGCTGTCTGTCGTGATATTTTAGGCTAGATTCTGACTGCCTCCAAGAAACATCAGATCCCATCCCTCACAAGGGTCATTTCAAATGAACCGTTTACCAGCCCACCTCAATAGATTGATTATTATTAGAATTTTGTTTTCTATTTTTGATAAGAACTTTCCCTTTAGCAACTTAATTAAAACAAAATTATAAATACTGCTAAATATAGTATAGTACAGCACACATTTTCCAAAAAATATAGATTCTTAAATACATTATATATTCATAACGTTTGCTGCCTGAGCCGCCTGTTACTAAGACCAGTCCTACCGACAAACATACTCTCACTCTAACACATATTTTACAAATAAACACACTGTGAGGAAGCACTGAATCAAAGGTCTATAGGAACAGACCTTGCTCTGCATTCATTTTGTGCCACTTAGAAGGACTGGCCGCCTCCTCAAGTGGCGGACAGATCTGTCCACCACTGAAGGTCGCCTACATGTTGAGAGATACCACAAATGGTGCTGACAGACTCCAGAATGAGTGTACAGACACCTTGTCAACCCATGAATTTATGTTACTAACCTTGCTGTGCACCTTTTAGAGGGAACATAGGGAACTTCTAAATCAGTCATAAAGTAACTGAGAAAAAAACATACTGACATGAAAGTCACTTAGCGAGACAAATTAAATTTTGGTGTTGTGATTTTTTTTTTAATAAACACTAAAGTAATTTGCATACATTCATTCATTTAAAGCATTCATTTATTAAGAAACGATACACTTCTAAAGAATGCATATTAAATTCTCACTCGTCTGTAAATTTAGCCACGTTTGTTCTTAGTTGAAACTGCACCTCCAAAAAAGGACTTACTGCTTTAGAAAGACTAGTTAAATCGTGTAATATGAGAGTATGTTGGACATGCAACAAGCGGTGTAATTATAGCACTTCATTTATATGCTCATGAATGATGGCTGGATGCGTTATGTGCCAGACTTCTTTTTTTCAGATCAAAGATTTGATGAAATGCACCTATTATGACTCCGAAATGCAGGAAGAATAGGATGGGGATATCTGATCCTTCCCTGTGTCTGACCCTTTCTGTTACAGGCTTTAATATCTCAATATTCAGCGTTCGTATAAAAGCTGAGAAAAGAGAGAAAATAATGGGCACTTGAATTAGCAACCTTGCAGAAACATGGGGAACAAACAAACTATATTCACTGCTGAGCAGCTTGATACGTACCAAGTAAGTATAGAGAACATACGGACTAATCTAATGTTACCGCAAGAGCTTTATGCACTTCTTTGCCTTTGACTATATGCACGTTTCCACTTCATCACTTAGGTTACATCCAGAATATTTTATTAGGCAATATCACAATAATAATAAGCTTTTGTTGTCATTTCAGTATGAAAACTGAGTTAACGTTGAATAAGGTCTACAGCCAAACTGCAAACCACATTCTTGAATGCTTCTCTATAACCCATAGGAACACAAATGAAATGCATTTATTTTTGTAATAGTGTAAAGTATTAATCATATTCTTGTAATATTATCCTAGTCTAATCATACATTTATGTTACATACTATTTTCTAACATACACAACATTTTATTTTTATAATGGGAATTAATTTCTTATGATTTTTTTACGTATTTTAGTTCGTTTAATGATGATGGAAAAAACAACCATGCAAAAATATTTTTTCTGATTAGGAATCCTATAATCATTTTGGCATAGGGAAGGTCATCGGGTAGGAAACACTGGGGCTATGTATAAGTAGCAGTACTAGTGCAAATAGGTAAACATGCAATCAGTGGAATGTTTTGCTCCCTGATAGTATTTAGAACTTAGAAGCAAAACTGCATTTGTTTTAATATATTATGCATTCCGTCTTATACAAAGTAGCCTTCATATGAACACAAAATGACTTAATATTTCTTCAAATATGTATTCATACAAATAATATTTATATATATTTCAAAATCACTTCCAAGTCAATAGTTATCTGATAATAAATGATTGTTCACTAATGTGAACTCAGTTGCATCTCCTCTGAGTCAACTTTTAGAACCGTGGTAAGCTTTGTGTTCAGCTTAACTTGATGAAGAGTTAATGATAAGATGTTTTCTGGGGTTATTAGGTACAGCGGTGACCATAGTCAATAACCTAATACACTAATATGACCCCCCTTTTCTGTCATATTAGTGTATTAGGTTATTGACTACGGTACAGTGTAATATCTTTGGGGCATCATTGCAACATTTATGGCATAATTAAAGATATACACCCCAACAGTTCATATTAACGTACAAAATGCAGATAATAGTAATACTAATTACCATAACATTTTGGGTAGAATAAATACTTGGGTATAATAAAGACCTAATTTAGAACTGCATTTTCAAAAAACTTCAAAGTTTATGTAATAATAATTCCCTTTATGTACCCATTCCCTTCTGGGTCTTTAAAAAGGGTCACTTTTTTCCCACTGGCTTCTTCACTCTTTCGGTTTGGCCTTCGTCAGATTGATTTTTACAGTTCTAGAAAGCATAATCAGTCACATAAATGACTAGTGTAAGTTTTTAAGGTAGCACAAGCGAACATTAATACCTTATGTTATTTTTTTAAAACAGGATTGTACCTTCTTTACAAGAAAAGAAATACTTAGGTAAGTTAATATATTGTTTTTAAATACACTCAAACTATGGAAACCAGTGCAGACATTAACACTTTTGAAACTAAAATATGATAATGTTCCATTATAAGCTGGTTTCACGCTTGCATTACATAACAATACCTCTATTTATAGAGAGACAGCATATTCTGTAGCTGTAGTTACAATAGGGGGGGAGTGAAAATTAACGTCATTAGAACTGGCAATAAGATTAACACATGTTTAGACATACTGATACAGAAGAAGATTGTGAGCTTACATTCTATTACAGGTTGAGGAGGGACACTACAGAAGGAGAGGCACTGCTTGCCTGATGATAATTAGATTGTAGCGTGGTCATGTAGATAAGTGGTGTGGAGATCTCAAAAGGTAGGATAAGTAGAGGAGAATCAGGGTAGTCTCCGTCTATTTTCATATGAAGTTCTCATTGGCTACAGTTGCTTATTCAGTAGCATAGTCACAATCTTGAGAGGAGTCTTTGCTCACTGAGCAGAGTTTAGATGGGGCCCCTAGCAATGAGGGAGGAGGTCAATCAGAAGGGAGCCAGGCACATAGCTGGATTACAGTTAAAACAAATTTGCCCGTTTAAGTGAGCATGTTGGGGAAGCAGACTCAGAGGTGGGATTTCTGGAAAAAACTGTAACACCCGGGAAATCAGCTCATCCAGTGTACAGGGGATAGAGAAGGAAGGAAAGCCCAGGCAGGTTGTGGTGGTAAGGGATTCTATAATTAAGAGAACAGACAAGGTAATCGATGGCTCTGATCTGGGCAACTGAATGGTTTGCTGGGTGCCCGGGTTTGGCATGTTGCAGACGGGTGGATAGATTATTAGGAGGGGCTGGTGAGGATCCAGCTGTCTTGGTGCACATTTGCACCAATGACATAGTAAGAGGAAGATGGAGAGTCCTAAAAAATAATTTAGGTAAGATTAAAAAACCTCCAAGGTAGTATTCTCTGAGATACTACCTGTGCCATGCGCTACACCAGAAAGACAGCAGGATATTAGGCAGCTAAATGCATGGCTGAAGTCTTGGTGGAAGAAGGAGGGCTTTGGGTTTTTTAGAGCACTGGGCTGATTTTGCTTTGGGGTACGATCTGTATAGTCATAATGGATTGCACCTGAATGCAAGATGGTCTAATGTGCTTAGGGAGAGAATGGCTAGATGGTTGGAGGATATTTTAAACTAGGAATGAGGGGGGGGGATCAATAAATACTGAATGGTTAGTTTGTACAGATAATTCTAGCTTCTAACCTAACACAAGTTGGTGAGGAGAACATTGGTAATTGTAAAAGTACAGTCACTCTTGTAGGTGTGATTTATAGACCTCCTGGACAAGTAGAAGAGCTATATAATCTACTAATTGAGGAAATAGCTAAAATGACAGTGAATGTGAAAGTTATAATCATGGATGACTTTAATCTTCTTGATGTGACCTGGTAAACCAAAGTAGCTGGTTGTATCCAGAGTGCAGATCTACTAAACTCCCTACTGTGATTATCTTTAAAACAAGTAGTTGAGAAGCCAACTGGTAACAATGCCATATTAGATTTAGTGTTCATAAATGGAGATTTATTAACAGATATTTCTGTAGGTGAAAGTCTGGGATCTAGTGATCATCAGTCTGTGTGGTTTAATATATGAACAGTGACACCAGACAACAGAGTCACACCTCACAAAAACAAAAGTTTTAGATTTTAGAAAAGCTGACTTTTCTAAAATGAGAATTTGTGTGAAGGAGTCACTATCAGGCTGGTTCCATTTAAATGGAGTCCAGGAGAATGGGATTATTTAAAAGTTGAATTATTGAAGATAACAGAAAACTCTATTAGGCTGGTCAGTATGAGCAAAAGATTAAAGAAATCACTGTGCTACTCCGCAGAAGTGGCCAAAATCATAAAGAAAAGAAGTTAGCCTTCTAACCAAAGTGAGGAAGATAGACAGATCTAAAAGTTTAGGCAGAAAGAAGCAAAGCTATATAGTTATAAGAGCTACCAGATCACACGCAGAAGAGAGAATTGCCCTGTCAGTAAAAAAGGGAGATAAAACATTTTGTAAATCTTGGTGGTCTTAGAGCTTGGGGGTGTACTAGCAAAACCCTTAACATATTAATTTAACAAATCATTGTTAATGGGAGTCATCCCAGAGGAGTGGAAATTAGCGAATGGGAGTCAGGCAACTAAAGACGTAAGTCTTTTGTCTCTGGAAATTAATGGAAAACTATGTTAAAGGATTGATTGTTTGAGCAATCTGAAGTCACATGGGTTTCAAGATTCAAAAACAACATCAATGACCAAACTAATCTTTCTTTCTTTCTTTCTTTCTTTCTTTCTTTCTTTCTTTCTTTCTTATATATATATCTACTAAAAAGTTATATTCATAAGCATTTATCAAATTTGATAACACAACTTATGTGGATAGTGAATTCCACATCTATATTGTTCTCACTTTAAAGAACCTCCTTTGCTCCTGGAGGGAAAATGTATTTCTTCAAGTCTGCATGGGTGACCTCTTGTTCTTTGCATAGTCCTATTAATAAACAGGTCACCAGAGAGCGTCTGGTATTGTGCGCTTATTTATTTGTATAACTATGGCATATCCCCAAAGTGTTTGTCGCAACAAAGTGTAAAATGCAAGCAGGAGTATTGTATACAGTTCTGGAGACATTTTGGACGAATAAAATGACTCAAATGATGGCAGCATAGTAGCAAAAATAAGTGGCAAATCTAAACATAACCAAAACAGTCAGTGGTAAATTTTGATTTATGGATGTTCGTTTCAGGCAAAATTTGAAGTTCAGGGGGAGGTCCCTAATACCTTCTGGACTCACATTTCATTATAAAAATTTTTAAAAAAGGTTCCCCCAGAGTAAGGTTGGTCAAAGAGGTCCAGCAGAAGTAACAAGACACTAAGCTTGGGCAGGCAGACACTGGCAGATGATAGGGACATCCAGCCCTGGAGCAGGACTAGATTTCCCCAATATTACGATTTTTTTTAAAAAAAAGGACTGTCAAAGAGTTGCTGCTGCACTGGACCTGGGAAAGCAGACACAGGCACATGATAGACACAAAATAAAATTTCCCCAATATATATATATATTTTTTAAAAAAGGTTCCTCTGGCATAAGGACTGTCAAAGAGGTGCAGCAGGATAAGTAGCAGTTGAGCACTGGGACTGGACAGGTAGACACTGGCACATCACAGGCACATGCAGCCATGTGGAACAAGACTATAGATTTTTTTATTAAAAAAAAGTTCCCTTAGAGTAAGGACAGTCAAAGAGGTGCAATAGATGTAGTAGAGTTGATTTTATCAGGTTGTTTGGGGGTTAATAGGCCACAGTTGGGGCATGCGCAACGTTTTTCAACTTGGAATTTTGACATGTTGAAAACTCTGCCCCTTGTCCTATTTGGGACATCTTTGAAGCTAGAAAATTCAATTCATTTCATCAAACCATATATGTTTGAAAGCTAAACAATTCTTGGTATTTCAAATACTGGTAATTTAACCCTTTCAAGTCACTTATTCTACAATCAACAACATCTCCTGAGTATAGTGATACCCCCATGCATGGGTTTGTCCGACTAAAAGGCCACATTTGTGATGTGTGCATTTTTCAAATTGGAGTTTTGACATGTTGAAAATTCTGCCCACATTTCCTATTTGGGAGATCTTTGAAGCCGGTCAGCACAATTTACCCCATCAAATCATATATTTTTGAAAACGAGAAACCCCAGGGTATTTCAAATATTGGTATTTTAACTCTTTCCATGCACACATTTTACCACCAACCTTTATCAAAGTTTGCAGCAGTATTTTTTCCACACACATTCTATATTAGGTAAAAATTTACAGCTCCTGGTATATGCAACAGCCAAACAATACCCCAATATGTGTTCAGCGACATCTCTTGAGTACAGTGATACCATTCATGCATGTGTTTCTTGGGTTTGGGGTCTAAAAGGCCACATTTGGGAAGTGTACTCTTTTTAAATTAGTATTTTGACATATCTTCACCCTGACCCCATCTGTTATTTGAAGCCAGCCAATTCAATTTACCCCATTAAACCATATATGTTTGAAATCTAGACACCACAGAGTGTTTCAAATGCTGGTATTTTAACCATTTCCATGCACTAATTTTACCACCAGCCTTTGTCAAAAATTGTTGCGGGATTTGTTTTTTATTTTTATTTTTCACACACAATGCACTTCATGTATAACACCTTTGTGAGGTGTACATTTTTGGCGGAATATGGACCTCTAGTCAGTCTGTGCCCATGTCTTATTTTTGTGATATCTTTGAACCCAGCAAATTTAATTTACCCCATCAAATTATACATTTTTTTAAACTAGATACCCTCATGGGGCACCAAGGGCATTAACATGCCAGTATTTTAACTCTTTCTATGCAAGAAGTTTTGTGAAGAAACTGGGGGGGGAATTATCAGTTACTATTTTGTTTTAAATATTTAAACATTGACTTGCATGGTTGAATGCAGTACATGTGTTCAACCTGCAGGGGTAGCCCGGGGTTCCAGACCCACTTGGAAACTTTTTAATGGATGCCGCCATCTTGTGAGGCTAAATATCTCAGCTTGTGAGTGCCTTTGGCCCCTCAAACTGCTTGTTTGTGCCATCTTTGCCCCAGCATGTCGGTGCCCCCAAACAGCTTATCTGTGCCATCTTTGCCCCAAACACCTGGTCTGTGGCATCATTGCCCTCAAACAGCTTATCTGTGCCATCATTGCCCCCACAAAACTGTGCCTTTCTTGCCCATTGCTACCCCCTTCCAAAACATTCTGGCACACATATGTTAACACACATACACAAATTACACACACTTACTCAAACTCACTAACATACACTCCATCTCACCTTACTTACAAATACATGCTCACAAACACCTACACATCTATGCTCACACACAATTACATATCCACACCCACACACACACAATTACACATACATGCTCACATAGATAAATAAAACACACATACATACATAATCCCCCCCGCCCGCCAGTGGGGTAGGCAGGTGGGGCCAGAGGAGGCAAAAAAATTCCCCACACTGGTGCGGGGAACTCTGATCTCTGAAAGCCGGGGAAGGTCTGAGTGATGGACGCAGACAATCCCCGCTACTAACTGCACCTTCTTTCTGGCTGCAGCGGAAGTTGTCTAGCAAATCGCGTAGACGTCTACCCGCTGCCCGGAAAACACACCAGGGAGTCCGAACTGGTGCGGGGAACTATGATAAGGCATATCAGGGGCAGATTGGCAAAATAGGGGGGGGATAAGATATTTCTGGGGGAAGAGTGGCATATAGTGGGGCAGAGTGGCATAAGGGAGGGTAAAGTGGCATATCAGGGAGGCAGAGTGGCATATAGGGGTGTATAAGGCATATCTGAGGGGCAGAATGAATTTTTTTCTCAATCGTAGTTTTTATTAAATATGAAAGAATTGTTTACATTTGAATTAATATTTACTAGTAAAACTTCTATCCTATAGGGTAGTCTTATATTCAAGCTTTTTCTTCTTTTTCTAAATGAATATTCAAATTTTGGGGGGTCAGCTTATCGAGCAAATACATTATATATTGCCTGGCTATGATGAGTAAATTGTGGCAGCATTGAGATTTTCTTTCCAAGAACCTTAACTAGAAATAAATTGGATATAGTGGTAGTTCACTTTTTTCCGATATTAGTGAATAAACAAAAATAAACTAAGATAAAGAAAATACACATGTAAGATGCATCCACTGCTTAATATGCTTTTTTCTTCTGCTCCATGCAGCCATGGTTTTTAAGGCATGGATTATATGAAACATTATACTCTGCTAAATAGCCACACATGGTAGATATGGATGAAAGTTGACTCCGGATCACTGAGGTCAGTCTTCGGGCACTAGTAGCATCCCTTTGTTGTAGCACAAAACAACATCTTGTCCTGTAGAAGCAAACCCACGAAGGCCAGAATGACACTGGTAAAACAAACAGGCACTTGCCATCCTGTTAATATTTTCTGTTGTACAGTTAGTTTTTAAAGGTTATTAAAATTTCAAACTCTATGTTCAGTGTTTTTTAGAATCAATACAGATGAAGGCTACATGCTATATATTAAATGTATTTTGTGGATTAAACATTTTTAAATTTTTTGATGTATTTGTAAATCATGTCGTGAAAACTAAAGTTAATTAAAACTTCATAATACTATTAGACTGTGTATACCCTTAATCTAGAACATTTACCGGTATATCATTTAATATGAGTTAAATATTTTTTTTAATAATGGTTGGTTTTAGTAGTGAACATTATTAGTATTTGCTGCATGTACATTGATTTCTAACTTTGTCCTGTGTGTGTATATATATATATATACATGTACGTATGTGTATATACTATAAATGTATGCATATAATTTAACACGTGGCCCGATGGGATTCCTTATTTTAGTATTATATATTATATGTATGTAACTATTATTACCATGAAGGGCAAGCATATAGTACTGTTATATTGGTGGGTTTAAACCCCTTGACGATAATTGACATTCCAGGCATGTCACAGAATTACACATGCCTAGCATGTCATGAGGTTAAATAGGTCGAGAAAGCGATCAAAGATCGCATTCTTCTCCCAAATGGTGTTGCTGTAATGCCTCAATGTCGAGACATTCAGCAACAACGAAAAGCAAGGGTCCTCTCCCCAGAGCATCAACATTCTCCATATTAAATATGCTTTAACATAAGTTAGATGATCCTTTAAACGTAGCTTAAACATTGTTGGTGAAGTGCGTATTGATGCATTCAGCGACACTGAAGACCCAACAACAGGGCGCACTCTGACCGCACCAGAGAACGGTAATGTTTCACTGGGCGTTCATCTGTGACTGTTACATTTCAGTAGTGAAGTCTCAATGTAGATGGTTATATAATTATTCTCCCATCAGACCTTTTCAGCGTGTATGTTCACAATAACATTACATACAGTCTTTATTCATTATTCCTGGCTCTATTTTTTTCATGTCTTTCTTAAAGGGCCGCTACATTTTAAATACAGTATAGTGTTGGCTATATCCAATAATCGATCATGTGACCTGTACCCATTTCCTCTTAACATAATATTACAGCTCAATAATAATCTCTATTTCTGCAAACCTTTTACATATGGGTTTACTGGGGGATTGCTAGACAACATTCCTGTTGAGATATTTCATTTAAGAACCTGTTGCATGACAAATCCCAAGAAGCCTTGGCTAAATATTTCCATGGCTCCTAAAAAGTCAATTTACGTTCATGTCTACTAAATTATTAGTCAATAACATTTGTTGTAGAGAATGTTATTTCAAATAACGAAACATAAACATAAACTCCAACAAACTTTACTCTAAAACTGATCTGACTTCATTTATGTCTGTGTTAAAAGGTATACACGTGTGAGAGATAGAGATAAAAGTAAGTGCCAACTGTAGAGAGAAAACAATTGGGCACAGGGCCGGCCCGACAATTGAGCCGAGTGGGGCAACTGCTCCAGGCGGCACATTTGAAGGGGCGGCACTTTGCCGCCCCAAGCCCTTTTTTTTTTCTTTTCAAGCGGAAGAGAGAGAGAGGGGCGCCAAGTTTTTTTCACTTAGTTGTCAGTACCCGCTCGCGCCCCTCTCTCCTCTGCGAGACCTCTAGCTCGGTCTCAGTGCCGGCTTGTAATGCTGAGCGCCAGAAGATAACGTAATTTCCGGCGCTCAGCATTACAAGCCTGCACCGAGACCGAGCAGGGAGACTCGCCGCAGGACTGCTGAAAGGTAAGTACAAAGGGAGTGTAAGGGTATATAATAGGGAGGGAGGAAGAGGAAGGGTACATAA
>VKOC01028675.1:0-16053 GCA_009364415.1 Spea multiplicata
CCCCCATTCTCACACTATCTACCCCCTCTTCTCACACTATCTACCCTCTCTCTCCCCCCTCAGACTATCTACCCTCTCCCTACCCCCTTCCCTCTCCCTACCCCCCTTCTCACTAGTTACCCTCTCCCTACCCCTTTTGTAGGTCACTTACCCTGCAGTCTTGTGGTGGGAGCACAAGGCCTCTGTCTCGCTGCTCTGCCGTGATACGTCAAATGCCGGCGCTCAGCGTGAAGCGCCGGCATCGAGACAGACGCCTCACACTCCCACCACTGCAGTCGGGCAGCGTTGAGGCAACGTTGAGGCGGGTGGCGGCAGGGATCAGAGGAGACAGAAGGACAACGAGCGGTTGCTTAAAACGACCGCTCGGCACCCCTCTCCTCCTGCTGCGTTTCTATTGGGGGGTTCCTATGGCCCTGGGGGGGATTTCTTAATTATCAGTCCCCCCAGCATGAGTTACTAGGGGGGATCTGTCCCCCCCGTTTCCTATGCTCATGGCTCTCTCCACCTAATGTATCGGTTTGTCTTAGTCTGTAAATTCTCGTCTTGTCATACCCCTTGAATATATGTATTGTATTAGTTTCTGCGTAAATTGCTGGCGCTTATAAAATAAATAAAGATAAAAAGATAATAATAATTATTATTATAATAATAATAATAATAACACTATTGGTGCAAATCTCAGCAGTAAACCACAAAATGGCATCATCCAGGGAGTGCACAGAGTTAATATAGGCTTTAGGGTGCAAACTGATGATGTCACTAACATTAGTAAGAAAAAGCAGCAGGTTCAGTCTTTTTAGCAGCCAGAGGGGAAGCAGAGGCAGTCCTGAAACTCAACTCTTCTTTAACTTCTATAGCTCTATAACTTTTATACCTCCACTTATCTATCTAATAATGTCAGACTTAAAAAAGGGGTGATTTAGCAGGGGTAATAATTATGCAAATCCTCTGAACTGGATGTTAAAATGGCTTTTTTCAAGTAAATACTCATTAGTTGGGTTTTAAAATACACCGATATTGCTTATTTTATTTTTAAACACCAATTATCAACTATTAGAAGCTTAAAAATAGATGAGGGATAAATTAATGGGTAATCAAGCAGATCCTTATAACATTTTATGTTAATCTGAAAACACCATTATGTACATAACTAAAATGTAGTATTTGCTAAAGGTGACAAATCTGCTTTAGGTCAGTTTATGAAATGAGATTTAATAATGTTATAGGTTATAAATCATGTCTCTATAGAGAGTATTTCTATGGATTATTCTGAATATGCCTTGATCTATGTACACACATAATCTATGACTCAGAACAGACATAAGGTGTCTATAGTTTTACCCTATGTTGGATCTAAGAGCTACTTATTAGTAAGCTCATCCCTTAGACAACTAGACACAGGACTATTAACAGCATCACAAGGGCAAATTCAAGAACTCACCTGGAGATAGAAGAAAGATGGATAATAACACAAGCGAAAGCACTACAGAGATCACCACCATTGCTAGGCCAATCCCACGCCAGTTACGAGGTGGAGCACCAGAACTACTCCGGTCCTGTAAAAATGAAGAAACAATACACTTCCACATAAACAGTAATCATTGATACATCTGATCTAAGTATTTTGAATGCAAGTATACAGGGTAATCTGAGATCTCCATGTGTTTTAAGGCATTAAGTTGCTGGTCAATATGGCTGGCCGTTAAACCAGCAGGCATTGCTTGTCAATAGTGGGCAATGTCACCTAGCAAATATATGCTGTTTTCATCATACCTCACACTTAAGAATAATCTACATTCTCCATACTTTGCTTCTGTAGATGATTATACTATAATGAGATGCATTCTGGAGAGTTAAAATAAATATTACAAATTGAATTTTGCTCTTGTGCACCATGGGTAATTGGGACAAAGACATCTAAACACTTTAGGCCACGCAAATTATACATTCGATTCTGCCAAGGTCTACATGAAAGTGTAAATTTGTCTATAATTTATTAAAATAGTCAGCATTGATTTCATATTAAGAATTATGTGTCTAGGGAAAAGGAAGAATTTATCTGAGCTTAGCATTTCTACATAGAGGTAATATTAAATTACATTTATTTATATAGCGCCAGCAGATTCTGTAGCGCTTTACAATCAGAGTTGGTAGGATAAATGTAAAATCACAAGCAATAACAGCAAGTGGTACAAAAGGAGAAGCTCTTGGGAGCTTACAATCTAGTCGGTTGAGAGGGAATTGAAACAGTAGAAGATCGATTTTGCCCACAGCTTTTATTTTCAAGCACTGCATTGTTGAATGCGGTTACTATTAACATTATTTTTACATTAAATTATCACAAATTAAGTTGAATTGATACATTAATTTCAGGGGTATATAATCATCAGAGTCTCCCTCACCATCAATACTGAATGCAATTTTATCTTGATTACCCTACCATGGTTTCAGACTCAGACTCAGTGAGAATTATACTATATAAATCTAGCATGTGTGTACAGACCTTATTCCATGGGTGTGATGTGTGATAGGTGTAAGGTGTGATTGGAGCGAGGTGTTAATGTGTGAGGGAGTGAAGTGTGATGTGAGGATAGAATGAGGATGTTTTAGTGAATATGTAAGTTTATAAGTGTGTTATGAGTGAGTAAGTCTGTTCTGGAGAGTGTATATTAGTCACAGTGAGGAGGGGACAAGGGACTGGGGGGTCACTTGGCTTTACCTCTTCTGCCATTACCTCTTCCCACTCTCCTATCCAGGATTTCACCCCTTCTCTGAAATTCCCTTCCTCATTCTATCAGACTTTCTGAAAATCCATTTTTTCCGAGACGCCTACAACCTTTCTTCCTAGCACTCTCAGCCATCATCCTAATCATGCCATCTGAATGACCAACAAGCTCTACAGATCATCCTGACTCGATGAACTCATCCCCATCCAAGCAGTCCTCTCCTACTGTTTCACTTTCCCTGAACCAACTAAATTGTAAACCCGTGAGAGCATGGCCCTCTTTTCCTTTTGTAACAGCTTGCTAGTATTTGTGATTTTTATTTATTTTACCAACTCTGTTGTAACAGTGCTACGGAATCAGCTTGTGCTAGCCCCCAGGCCAGAAGGAGCCAACCATCCCCTGGTTATAACATATTAAATTAGTACTACTTTCTGATTCACTTAATGAAATTTCTACTTCACTCTCATGAAAAGATGAACCTAGGAGTCATACATTACATATAAGAGTGCTGTTCAACATTGATAAATGGTTAATTGCACTCTATGGTATTGTAAGCACATAAACATTCGTGGTTCTGTCATTCTATTCCTCCCTCTAAAAGGTTTAGTTCCATAAGGGACTGTTTAGTTTCACATGCATCCTCAACAAGAAAAAGTGCATACTTACAAAGTACTTAAATAGTCAAATAAAACAGCCAATCAGAGGCACCTCTATTGAGTACAACGGGAACTCTAGACTTAGTAAATATCAGTTACCATTTACAGAGTCCGGACTCTTGCTATATACAGAGCCACAAAATGCTCCAGTTTATCACACTATAGTTACTAGTCTCGGTTTAATGCTTGTCATATAGACTTCTAAATAGCAACCAATGAGGGGTAGAGAAATAGTGCATAAAGGGACATTAATGTCCATGATAAGGTTTGTGGAAGTCATTGGTACCAGTAGAGAGCTTAGTGAAATACCTGCAACACAGCTTGTTGCTGTCATCCCGCAACATTGCAACAATTCCTTCCAGGGTCTATCACTATATTTTGTTGTGTGTGCAGGTAATATATACGTAATACTTGTGATAACATAAATTTAATGTAAACTTTTTTAAAGACACATACTTTCCAGTTTACACTTCCATTATTTTACGCTGACCCTCCTTGAGAAACCCAGGGATCGTTTATGGATGGGTGTTTTAGTATTTCTGTTTTTAAAGATATATTGTCTGTGCATCATCATTTAAATTAATTTTATTATATGCTATTCATAAGTGATTCTTCTACTTAAAGGAAATAAACATTACTACTTTTGTTATACATTAGTATTAGTGTCAGTAACCATTAAATGTTAGCATTTAATGGAAAATTGGACGATATTCAGTGCAAGAAACACCAGATATATTTGTCAGGCTCCCGGGCCACGTCGGTACCCAATGCAGGGAGTGCTCACCCGTCTCAATAATATAATATTATTGTTAACATTCCCACTGCAAAACTATTATGTGTTTTAAAAACAGAGGAAAGTACACTTATTTTATTAAGTTACATCAGCTACTCTTTTCAGTAATTTTATTACATAACGTAACATTATCTTTCTTTATAGGGTAGAAATGGTGATGTTTTAACGCCAGCCCTTGCTACAAACGCACAAGAACAAAATGATTTTCTTTGCCTTAATAACATTTAGCTGCCGGATTGAAATACATGCTGCATAATGCATATTGTTTTCACTGGGAACTCATAAAATGACAAAGAAAATATGCTGCAAGCAGCACTATAATAACTCTAAATAATAAAAAGTACTGGAATCCTTCCCAGAGGTGTCATGTTATAGGAATACATGCTGTGGGGTAGGATTATGATGCAGCTGGATAGGGCAAAAACATCAAGTGTGGGTTAAATTATAATGGGATGCATCCAAGCTCTTTGTGTGTATTTTAATCTGCATTTATTAGTAATGAGTGATTTTGCATTATATACTACTTATGAAGCACAAGTTATGAGAGTTCAACAATGACAGGATTGAGAAGAATCAGTTGGGAGCAGGACCAGCCCTAGGAGCCTACAGTTGTAGGCTAACCATGTCTATTACCACATGGGAGGGAACCTGGATGACTTCACCCCAATCATTTCAGCACCCTAGTTCACAGGCTGAATAATGGAGCTACCTTTGAGCTGTCCAGGTACTGTAGCAGCCTGAACGGTGGGGCACGTGTTCCAAACTGTGTAGAATATAAAGGAGTCTGCAGTAGTATGTGTGACAGTAAGAATATGCTTATTGTGATTCCAAGCTAAACCATTAGAATTTTCTACAGGTGGCCAAGCTAGCTATAATGCAACAGGAGTCAAGCTGACCAAAGCCACAGTCTGGTAAGCCTCACTCAAGCCACCATGAGCATTGCTCACTGGGACCAAACTCCTGAAAAGGAGAATGAATTTAAGCCTCTCCTCCTACCAAACTGTGGCCAAGCTGGGCTGTGGGCTTGAGACAATGCTGGTTTTGCATAAGAGGAGAAGTGCAAGAGAAAAACTGTGAGTTAGAGGTAGGTAGTCCCTCAGACAATCTTCGAATTATGCACAGTGACCGCTGACTACTCAGAAGCTAAGCTTGTTTGGCTCCACAAGTTGTTGCTGGCTGTGTCTTGAACTTGGCTTCCTGGCTCAAATTTCCATATGGGCTTTCCGTTTTGAGTGATGTAAACTAAAATTGTATCCAGCGTTGTAAAAAGACTATTTTTGTATCTGTTTCTATAAAATGTATATTATGCTTACTGAGTTTTAGGTGTTGGACTTGGTTTAAGTAGTATCACATGTCAACCAACTGTCCTTGATGTTTTATCTAGGGAGGAAAGAGAAATTTGAGGTCTAAAGCGAGGATGTCCCTCCTAGAGACACTAGGAGTGCCACATTCATGCAGAACCAGGCACCCGATGTTACTTTGCCCACTCTGGAAGGTACTCAGTGGGGTATTGCAGCATGGCAGCTTCCATGCAACTGCATGCAAACAAAATCAAACTCAGACACCAGACAAGGTAAAGTAAGCTCTTATTGGGAGAAATTGTGTGAGTGTGTGTGTAAAAGGGGTTGAGTGTCTGAATGAGAGAGATTGTGTATGTGCAAATGTAAGTTAAATAATTAGGGTGGGGGCTGATATAGGGTGGTGGGGGTTAAAATAGAGTGGTGGGATCTTGAAGCCACTTAACTGTTCTTGTCCCCCAGGTGAGCTATAGGCCATCATAAAATAAACTGATGTATTTTGTGGTTGGGCTTGATCTCATATCTTGATCTATAAAAGCTAGGTACTGCACAATTTGGGAAGAGCTATGTTACCTTGTGTTGGAATGGTTAACGGACCATTTCTGTTCTCTGCATAGGAAGTGTAGCAGTGATTGAAAGCCAGTGTTTTATTGCTCCAAGGTAATCTTGCTACAGTATTCAGTGGGATGTGCTGCTTATCGATGATGTGCCAGAAAGTGTTGGAGGAACTGATGACTATTAAATCAGTTCTGTCTGCCTTTCCTTACTCAGCGGTTACTTATTAGCGAAAGACGACAGTGCTGCATAACAAAGGCTATCTACAACTCTTACTAGAATGGCAAAGCACACATGCTTTATCCCCCTGAAGTTTATATAAGTAGGACAATTACTTTTTATGCTTTTTTTGTTTAAAATCAGAACATAGATGGAGGGGGTACCTGGGATCTTCTCTTTCCAGGCATGAGTGATGAAAAGCATATCCTCTGTCCCGGAGACCATAGGCCTTCACCAGAAGCCCTATGATATCATATGATACTATGATATCTGTATCACCTGGGGAAAACCCAGATAGACATGCAGGGCAGTCCCCCAGTGACACTGACTGTGAGTCTCCAGCACGTTAGGTCAATCTACAATCGAGCTGAACTTGACTGCTGTCAAGTTAAACGAACCAGTCAGTATATTTATGAGTTTCGTATTGTTCTGAATCAACTCGCCTCCTTCTGAGAAGTCATGATGACTCAGAAGGAAATTTGCCAACTTGACAAAATCAATTTTTTGTGCATACACCAATTGCATTGTTTTTTGTAGCAACTCGTGGCTGTCAGGGAGCTGTCAGTCAACTTGGCTTCAACTGTGGTCAAGTTAGTAGTAAAGTTTACTTTAGTGAATAAACAAGTTGCTCATTTTCAACCAACTCAGTCCAGCTAAACAACTTTCCATGAATACATTACAAAGGCCAACCCCAGTGAGCTTCTGTTGCAAGAGGAGCTTGGCAGATCCTGTATAATGCATAGCTGAATAAATGAGATTTCTTAAAGTCTCCTCGTCCATTGAATTATATATTGTACAGGGAAAGCTCAGCGTTTCTTGCTGGAGATACTTGGCCCCTCTTAACAAACAGTAAAGTGAGGGAGTTGAAACCACAACCTTCCTGCAAACTCAGGAATAAACCCCATTGTATAAAGCTAGGCAAATATTTAAGCTATATATGGACATTTTGAGAATAACTAGGCACTGAAATTGTGGGAAACGAAAAACTGTGTAATAAAGGTATGTTTTGGCATGCGGTACTGTGGAAAACAGCTATCAGACTCTAAGCGACCTGTCACCATTTTATAATAGAGATCTGCTTGGCTGGGCTAATTGGCTGTGGATGTAGTGAAAATATTGGAAGGTTCATTACTAAAACTAGAATTGACAGGATTTTTATCTGACCCTATTCTCAATCGAGATGTACATTACTAGGTGGTAACCTGGGGCATCTGCTATATCATCAGATGTCCGATGATATAGAAGAATGTCAACTAGGTCTCATCAGCTGAAAATCCTATGGGCAATTAAACCGTAAGTAGAGATAATGTGCATGTTAACGTTTTACTACATCTAATGCTTGAAATATATCATCAGTCCAACGAACACTGTAATGTGAAATAGACATGTTGATAGACACCATAACTTCAACAATAATGGTTATGTGAAGCTGAGTATAAAATAAGTTTTGAGAAATCACTGTGGACCCAAATCAGAACCTTTCCTCTTTGTACACATGTAGGTGCAAAACACTAAATCCACAATGATTCTTCTAATTCATCATTGAGTAAAATCACTTTTAAATACTTAGCATTATCTGAAACTAGTCACTTGTGATATTAGATATTTAATTTAACAATATTTTTACACAAGGCTGGACCACATGACTATGTGAACACACTGGATTGTGTACTATTGTAAATACATTTGGTATAGTCAAGCAACACAAAATGACTAACACTGAATTAAATTAAATGTTGGCACTAAGACCCACGAATACTTGGTGTGAACCTCTGTGTTAAATTCCGTCATTTTCTCAAGCTTTATATTAAACCTCAGCATTGTGTAAAGATTTGTGTGAAACCTCTGCCTTGTGTGAAGCACTGGTGTAACTACAGGGGTCGCTGCTGTGACAGGTCCCGTGCCTCTAGCGGGCCCAGTGCAACCCTTGCTACCCCTTCTTCCTGTCTCCCCGTAGCGGTTTAAAATTGTTTAGAAAGGGCCCTTCTGACCTGAACCGCACCAATCCAGGTCAGAAGGGCCCTTTCTAAACTATTTTGAACCGGCACGGAGAGACAGAACACATCCATATGGTTAAACTGTGCACACTGTGCACGAGCAGCCAGGGAGGTGTGATATAAGTATATGTGTTTATATATGTATGTGTGTGTGAGCATGTATGTGTTCTTCTGTGTGAGCATGGATGTGTAATTGGGTGTGTGAGCATGGATGTGTAATTGTGTGTGTGAGCATGGATGTATAATTGTGTATGTGAGCATGGATGTATACTTAGTGTGTATGTGAGCATAGATGTTTAACTGTGTGTGTGAGCATGGATGTGTACTTTGTGTGTGCGTGTGTGAGCATGGATGTGTAATTGTGTGTGTGTGTAAACATGGATGTGTAAGTGGGGTGAAATGGAGTGTGTGTTAGTGAGTATGAGTAAGTAAATCTGTGTAATTTGTGTAAGAGTATTTACATATATTTGGCACATGTCTGTGCCACCTTTGCCCCTTAAACAACCTGCCTGTGCCATATCTGTCCCTAATCAGCCTGCCTGTCCCATCTCTGCCTCCCAAACAGCCTACCTGTGCCACCTAAAAAGCCTCCTTGTGCCAATCATTTATTAATTCATTCATTCAGTGTTAACGTTAAGTGGTGATAAGAACACTTCTTAAACTGTGCACCAAATTCATAAGACAATTTGTATTTAACCATTGCATTTTACATTGCATTGTGTTACACAATAGCATTGTCTGAAGGTTTGTGCATCTAAGTACTGTATGAGGCTGTTTGTGTGTGAAGCTTGCTGTTAAACCTCAATGTGGCATTAAATCTGGTTGTTTTGGAGGATGAAGCAGAAAGTGTAGACAATAAGGGAATAAATGGAGTATTGATGTTTCATTTAAGAGGGGGAAACAAGTTCATCCTTTGCCTGTGGCTCTTTGAAATTCTGTAGTGGCAGCTAAACTGCATTTCAGACATATGAATCACCTGCAAATACTTGTGCTGACTGTTAACCTACTGCTAAAGGACTGCAGTATATTAAATTATTATTTAATATACTAAAAAATAATAACATACTTTTTGTAGGTAATGATGTTTGTATAAAACAGTTTGCCATACAGATACAATTGTGTGTGCTAATAGGAATATTCAGAGGTAATACACAGCATACATTCTAGTAACAGACAGACAGCTAGAACATTGTTATTTGTATCATTGCTGTGTGTCTGGTAACAAAAGCAGTTATCAGTTACAGGGGGGGTAAATAACAGAACCAGATGATTGTCTGATCTTGCAGTAATAGGGGAATAAATGATAAGATGCATTCAGCAGGAAGGTTGGTCAACGTATACTTAAGTTTATAAGGCTGCAGAAGAATAATGGGTATTTTCCATCTCACAGACTGACGGTTCCTATTTAATATGCTGTAAAGTTAATTTGCCCTCACTCAAGTAAACTTCCATTCAAGAATACAAGAAGAATGTGCCAGAGAATGGCAGTGTTAAAAGCATGCTAAACAGAAGCCGCTGAGAGAATGTGCTGTATACAGCAATGAGCGACAAGAGCAATCTACAACCAATATCAGTCACGTTTACACTGTAATAAGAGTTTACCAGCTGTACAAAAGGGCAACCGGGTCTCAAGATCCAGTTGGTCATTGTGATGATTAGTGATGTAGGATTAGAGTGATTTAAGTTGAAAGATTCATAGGGGTAATGTATCACATACAAATCAATCTGTGGCAAGTAGAGGTATTGGTCCTACAATATATTATATTTCTTCCCTTTGAGTGCCAGGTGGACCATATATATATATATATATATATATATATATATATATTATATATATATGCCTTTAGCAGTAGGGGTTAAACCTACCTTAGCTGGTAACCCTGAGCTGATATTATGGTCAGATTCTTTATAAAACCATAACATATTAACATGCAATGTGTCTTTAACCCATTGAATCCCTGATTGTGATATTCATTGTAATATATTTCTCAATCGAGTAGGAAAAAAAATGTACCCTCATCTTCCAGCCTAACCACACAACACACTTTATGAATGAATGAATGAATGAATGAATGACCATCAATACTGACCAATTCTGGACCAAGGTTCTGCTGAGTGGTGACAATCATCGCGGCAGAGTGGCTTCTGTGCTGTGTTGTGTAGTTGGTGTTTCTTGTCTCCTTTAGCTGTGCAGAGAAAGAGGATTTTTGAAATGCAGCTCTGTGTGTGCGTGTCTCATGCAACAAGCGAAGGCCAATCTTATATTGACTAAGGGAATTAATCAGAAAGCAAAAAAAAAGTACTCTCTCAGCGAAATTACCAACTGTGAGGAGGAGGGGAATAAGACAGCAATCCTACACGGAAAAGATGGAGGGAGGGCACGAAAAAGCATTATTGCAACATAAATAATAGTATTTGCGCTCCCCTTTCCAAAAGCTATTATTATGCAGTTGTAAAATGCAAAATACCACAGCGTATAGTAAGAAAAGGTTCATCCTCAATGTTTACAATTAGAAGATACTCGTATAATACTTGTGCATGCTTAACCCTTTCAGTGTTATGCTATATTGGCCACCACTCTGGTATAGAGAAGATTCAATTAGCAAAATGAGGCACATTTCAATGTAAAATGAGCAGAGCATTACTGCGTTGGCTACATTTAGATTTTTCTGGTACCATTTTTTGGTCATGACAATGAAAATAAAGTTTGGGTTTGAGCTAATATTTTTCATTTGTAACTAGAAACATGCATCGTATAAAAAGTATAAATATGCTTTCATGATACTCTTGACCTTGGAATCTCTTTAAACTTTGGGGTATGTCATGGATGAATTTTATTTTGCATACTAAATAAATTAAAAAAAAACAGAAATATTTGGTATTGGTTATAGGAAAACCTTATATTGGTTTAAAATTGACTGTTTCTTTTTTATTTTATTATATTGCGTTTTCCTTTATTGTTACATTAGGTGACTTTGTGTTTTTTGCCGAGATTGCTCATATTTGCTCACATCGATAAACCTAGCAAATCTCCTGTGAAAACACACTGCAGAGCTGCTAAGTCCCTATCCTTTGCTGCTTCTGCCCCAGCCCATGTAGATAGGTACAATTCCAATGGCATGTAGATAGGTACAATACCAATAGCAGCAATAAGAACGCCAGGGCCCTGGAGCAATTGCTCTGTGTGCTCCGCTGTTAGTTTGGCCCTGTGTAGGGCATAAGGTTGATGAGTTTAGTCAAATAGACTTCAACGTGCATTACGAAGCTTCTGCTGTAGGAGTAGCTTTGTCTCTTTTCTTTCTTGTCTTTCCTAAATAGATACATCCATTTCGAGAGAATGTAGGATTTACCAGTAATAGCAATCTCCCTGCCCCACCAGGCAGACTTTCTATAACGTATATGTCGCAACAATAATCTATTATCGTGTTCATCTTAGTGTTCGTCTTTTTTCTTCGTTTTTTGTAGAAGGGGTTAATAAGGGGTTAACACGGTACGGACTACGCAGCAGCTTTGGCGCCAGGATTTGATGCTGCGTAGATAACGGGAGCGGAAATCCGTAGGTTCGCCATCAGGAGTTAACTTGGTGCAACTTGGCCGGCAGAGACCACTGGTCTCCCTGCTCCAACAGTTAAAAGTCCGTGCGAACGACCAATAAAGTTGCTTGTACGGACCTTTAACTGTTGAAGCAGGGAGACCAGTGGTCTGTGTCGGCCAAGTTTCTGGACCAGGATTTTAAAAGTCTGTACGAGCGACTCTATTGGTCGCCAGCAATGGGCTCGTCTTCCATCAACCAATGAAGTACAGGTGTACTTCATTGGTTGATGGCAGAGGAGGCCCCTGCAGGCGACCAATAGAGTTGCTCGTACGGACATTTCAAATCCTGGCACCAAAGCTGCTGCGTAGTCCGTACCGCGTTAACCCCGTATTAACCCCTTCTACAAAAAACAGCAAAAAACTACAAAAAGAAAAAAACAAACACGGAAAAAAATCTACACGAATATTTGCCCAAACCGAACACAGCTGCTTCAGCATGATTGTGCCCCTGTGCACCAAAAAGGTCCATAAAGAGATGATTTGATGAGTTTGGTGTGGAGGAACTTGAGTGGTCTGCTCAGAGCACTGACCTTAATCTCAGTTCATTACAGTGAGTGAACTTGTTCTTTTTGTTCAACATCAATACCTGGCCGCCCAAGTGTTTTTTTAAAGAAAAGTATCTACAAGCTCTGCTGATCTGACATTTCCTAGACCCCTAATAGTGTTGTCAGGTCATATCTAGAGCATTGACAACAGTACTGACTTTGCTGTGAATGTCTTCAGCATGATGGGTCTACACTGTAACACGTTAAAGTGTTAACATACAGGAGCAGCTTCTCTGGAGAAGGTAGATGTGGTTTGTGCTTGCTGTCCTAAGACAGTATTCTGCTATTGTGATGTGATTCCCATTCATACCTTTTATCTGACTTCACAAATGTCATTGGGGCCAGTAGTCATTTTTCACATGGAAAAATGTATATTGTAGGGCTCATTGATAAGAAAAATGTATATAGCAATATTAGCCCATAAAAAGCATGTAATATTTAGTCAAATTGGGCCAGCATAGAAAAACAAGTATTGAGCCTTTGGGAATTCTTTTTTAGATGATTGAACCATGAATTAATAACTAATACACATACTGAGCTCTTAGCAATGCAACATTTGGAAACTAATTTGTTCCTTGATACTTAACCTCCAGAGGTTCTAAAAGATTATGTAATTTTGTATCTTTTTCTGACCTCATCTTGTGTATCTCCACTGTGCACCAGTGACCCGGCTTTCCAGTCCTTCAGCCTGTTTTTCTGTTTCTGGCCTTCTTTTTTCCATCTACTGGCATCCAGTCACTGGTAGGGTCCATCTCTATCGGTGGGTGACTGCAGGTTGTTGCCACTACTACTTCTTGTACCTGAGCTACAGATCAGATGGGTCCTTATAGAGAGCAGTCAATTTGAATTCCATACTGGGAAAAATAGTATATATATTGTGACAGTCATGTAGGATTGGTGGTGGAAGGGAGGTATGTTTCTCCTAGATTCCTTTCCTATGTGGAGTAACACCTGAGTCTTCCACCTGCTGGGTGATTAATTAAGTGAATTAGAGGGTGGATATAAAAGGGAAGCCAGGAGGGCAGGTAGCTCTCTCTAGCTGAGGACACAGAAAGCCTGACTGTGGGAGAGACGTGTGAGTAAAGGTTGCTGGACATATTATGTTAAGTTGGCAGAGAGAAGCTCTCCAGCTGGTAGTGAGGGACATCTGTTGTATAGTAAGTGCCGGACAGGCAAGGTATTTCTTTTGTTACTGTTATATTTCTTTTGTCCTTGCAACCTTTCTAATAAACCTGACCCTGTGTCAGTTTGCACAAACTGCTGTTTGCCTGGTTTGATTGAAGACAGCGCTTGTCCCTTGACCTCAGCGAGGGGTGATCCCAGACCTACCTCACAATATATATATATATAATTTATCTTTGATTAATATGATTGTTTCTTAGCTACATCCCTTTGCATGTAGTTGCTTAAAAATAAGGTGGTATAAAATAAAAATAGTTGTTTGAAAGCCAGTAAGTGAGGCACCCAGTGGGGTCACTTAACTATATATATATATATATGTGTGTGTGTGTGCGCACACTCAGTGTGTGTAAACACATATTGTTGGATAGTGGTAGCATGTGTATAAGAGTGTTTATGGTTGTATTGCATTAATGTGAGTGTATGTCAGCATATGGAGTGTGTGTATTAGTTTATGGTGTTAGCCATAAACTTGGACAAGGAGCTTGAGGACCCCCACCATAAGTCTCACAGGGGAACCTCAGCGATTTCTGTTGCATCACTGTGTGTTAGCTATGGGGACGAAGAAATACTGCACCCAGGCACCACTAACACTAGGCTTGCCCTTGTTCTCATGAAGTGTCCTTATAGGAGGCTTTAAGGTGGGGGATGGGCGGAGAAATAGGTGAGACAATAGGGTGGGCATGTGACAGTCGTTAAG
Organism: Spea multiplicata; assembly: GCA_009364415.1. Taxonomy (NCBI): domain Eukaryota; kingdom Metazoa; phylum Chordata; class Amphibia; order Anura; family Pelobatidae; genus Spea; species Spea multiplicata. The sequence goes on from VKOC01028675.1 coordinate 14,263, forward strand.
TCTGTATTGGGCCCCAAGATTTCTGACGGCGTCCCTGCTCATTTGTATTTATACACAAGAAAAATTAAAAACATCCCGGTCAACAGTTATAATGCCATTCATTTTAATGTAGTAATTAACATGTAATAGAAATTTTCTGCTTGGCTTAAAACTATGAAAATAAAGTTGGGTCTTTAGCTCTCTCTAGTGGCCCAATCAATAAATCTTAGCCCTGTTTTTATACTTCACATAGCGTATATGTGCACCACTGATTGATAGCGTTTCCTTAATGTTGAGTCTGCTGAACTGGACATACCTACTTCTACCTTTAAACAATAGCAGCTCCAGACAGTCATTTTAACATGTGCATCTAGGAAATAGTGCAAACAGAAACTGTAGAGGCTAATAGAGTGGAATTTTACTATGCATTGGAAGACCAAAGGACTTTACATCAGGATAAATGGGCAGACAAGATGGGCCAAATGGTTCTTATCTGCAGACAAAGTCTATGTTTCTATACTATCTTACCTGGGAACACCCAAATCTTCCGGGTCGCTGACATCAGCGGGAATGCCCCTGACATCAGCAGGAACTCCCACAGGTGTCAGCGGGACCGCCCACCGACATCAGTCAGGAGGGGGCAGTCCTGGCCGAGTCTTGCAGGGGAAGGCTCCAGGTAGCTGGTTCCCAAGTATGTTTACTATATGTAGTGGACAGCCGATCATCACACCCAATGTTCCATCTAATTTTTCTTAGGTGGTGTGCGCAGAAAATTTCTCTTGTGCAAAAATTTTCCCAGAGCCAAAATTTGGTGCGCACAATGTCTGCACCTCATAAAGTATTAAAAAAAAATATTTTTTTTAAATTTTTTTTTTATTGGGAAAAACTGTTCTGCGCACAATTTTTGCACATGTGCGCGCGCAGAGCTTAGAGGGAACACTGATCACACCTATACAAGCTTGTTGGACTCCCTTTGCAGCTACAACACTCTCTACCAGGCCCGGACTGGGAAAAAAATAGGCCCGGGCATTTAAGCCTGAGCAGCCCATATTTATTTATTTATTTATTTATTGTTAAAGCCCACCCTTCATGTACCATCTTTGCATTTAATCATTCACACAAATCATTAACACATTCATTAATGCAGTCTCACAAATCATTCAAGCAATTCATCCTCACATGAATTCATTAATTGTCATACACATTCACACAATTCATTCACACATTTATTCATTCTCATACGCATTCACACTACCCCCTCTCTTCATCTTATCTGCCCCTTCTCACTATGTTCCCCCTTTTCACTATGTAACCCCCACCTTAAAATAGGCCCAGTCTGGACCGGACTGACTGGTCCTATATGGCCACATTAACGCAGAGCCCCTTAAGCCCGCCGCAACTACCCCCTCCTAACTATCTACCCTCTCCCTCTTTGAAGTTCACTTACCTTTCAGGAGTCCTGCGGTGGGGGTGCAAGGCCTCTGCCTCCCAGCTCTGCCACTGTATGGAACAGTATAGAGTGATGGGAGTTATGATGTACTTTTAGAGCATAATTAGATCATGAAAAAGACATTGGAAATGGTACAGCATAACACCCATCACTCTCACACACTTACCAATCCTCACACATACTCATCCACACATATACCAATCCACACACCACCACACATATATACCAATCCACACATATATACACATATATACCAAACCACACACATTTCACATATACCAAACCACACACATATATACCAAACCACACATATACACCAAGCCACACGTATACACCAAGCCACACGTATACACCATACCACA
>VKOC01028676.1:0-11231 GCA_009364415.1 Spea multiplicata
TTATTACTACTGGCCTTGAACCTCCATTATACATACCTTAAGCATCTTGCCTAGATCTTCTATAGAATTAAACTTTAACTTGGCATTTTATATATTGAAATACAATCTGAAAGCAAAAAGAGCTCTTCTACCATGCAATGCAATATTGTTTCTACTGGCTGTAAAATCTCTAAAAGCCTGTTTGTTTCTTGTTTCTTCTTGGCCCTATGCATCTTTACATTACATTTTAACAGTTCTGCTGGAAGGCTATTCTGCTTATCTATTACCCCCTTGGTAAATTATTACCTTCTTATATTAAATCAAAGCTTCTGACCTCCAAACCTCAGAGTGTGACCTATTGTGACCTATTGTCCCAGCATTACATCTCCATTGAAATATATTTTCCACTGCTACATAGTTTAACCCATTTATAAACCTGAATTTTCTATTATATGCTTTCTTGGTCCCTAGTTGAATTTCAGCTGCATTTATGAAAGTAGTTTGTTATCTTTGGCATGGAATCATTTGGGCCTTTGATGGATATGATGGTAATTGACCCATAATATATACAGTAAGCCCATTAGCCTTTATGCTTGACTTACCTGACCAAAATGTTAACAGTCCCACTGAATATTACTTTACTGTTTCATGTTATGACTATTAATCTCAGACTACAAAACCACTTATTAACTCATAAATACGTTTCTGTTTGTCAAATAATTCATGGAAGTTGTTTTGCCATGAGTTTACTACAACATAATCAATTAATTGTTTTATATTCCACTATAGGAAGCATTAATGGTGAACTTAAAAATAATACAAGCAATAGATAATATATAATCTATAATGCATATTTTACATTCAACACATAGTACATTATTAGTGCTACCAAAATATTTGGACAGAAATACAATAACATAGTTTAAAAAAAATACCTAAAACAATCTGCTGTAGCTGTTCAGTTGATTATCAAGTTTAATTAACTGAAATTGAAAAGAAATGCCGTACCTACAGTTTCCTGCCGGGAGACACTTTATTTTACATCATGATACTAATGTAGATCAGTTTTCTATTCACAGCATGATAAAGACTATACAGAATAATAGAGAAGAGGGATTTCTATTTCTTGCCAGTCCCTTACTCCCCTGCTATTGACTGCCTGTTACACTTTGGAAGTAATCATTATTCATGTTGATTAGGCCACGGTATATCTTTAAATTAGACTTATGCAAATGGACCAAAAACATTTTGTTTCACTTTTGGTACATTCATTTTGGGACAACAAATTTTGTTTCCTGCTCTTTCAGTTTGGAAAAAATGTGGAGGTCTTTTTTAGAAACAAAATTGGTTGTCACTCTCATCCACTCGCGTCACACTCTTTTGTATGCTCTCTCAATGTCTCCCTGCCTTCCCCAACGACTACTTTCATGTCCAATGTTCTTTCAATAGGTGAAGAGGGTTAGCCAGGAGGCCAGGTTCACAGAGGCCAAGTTCACGGAGAAAAGAAAAGAAGACAAGGGCAGAGCGGACAAAGAGAAAGAGATAGAAGACAGAAGAACAAGACGAAGCCTAATTCTTTTCATTTTCACCACTTCAGAGACAGTATACAATCCCTAACAAATTCAATAAAAATGGATTATTCTAGATTTTGGATTGTTAATGCATGTTAACACATGCTTTTTGTATTTATTTGTTATAAACGTTGGTGTCAAGCTTCCTATTTACATATAGCTCAATCAGTGGCGTATTTATCTTCAGTGCCACCTAGGCCAGAATACGCCATGCGCCCCCATAGTACAAATTTTGGATTAAGCTACTGTGAACCATAAAATATCTGGAATACTTTAAAAGGTAATCTAGTTACCTACATAATTATTAGCCCTGCCCATATCTGGTTGTTCTCACATCCTGTTCTGTAACACAATGCTCTCTTTAATTACCCCCATCCACTGCCATATACTAAAATAGGTCTAGCCTTGATTCAGGCACAGATTGCAATAATATAATCAATAAGATGTTCTAGGTTCAAAGCCAAAAGAGTCATGCTTCAATGGCTGGCTGCTTAATTGATTGATTTGATTTCGGTTACACATAGTCATATAGTTAAACTATACATGAGACATAATGTTCAATTAATACAATACATTACCAATTAAAGCTAAGGTAATCAACACTTTGTAAAGGCAGCCATGGAACTCTATTCATTATTTTTTAAATGACCTACTCAAGGGCTGCAATGCTTCTGCGTACATACATGTAGCTTACACTATATCTTGATAGAACAGAGTGGCTAAACACAATTTATTCTTCGTTGATACTTAAGCAAAAAGTACTTAAACAAAACTCACAGTTGCATATCAAAACAAAGTCATATTATAAATTGGACCCACTAATTTCTTGATTGATATCTTGGTATGTGACTAGACCCCAAGATACGTTTGAGAGCTGTAACTGGGTGCCTACCTGTGATCCTCACATGTAGGGGTGTCTTGGTATTATTTGGTTAATCTGTCTGGTGTATTGGTTAGTGTGGGGGCACCTGGTATGTGGTGGTGCCAATGTTCATATGGTTAATATGTTATCACTGTTTCATTCTGATGGTCTGTTTTGACAATGACTTTAATATATTGTAAATTGTTAATAAAGCTGTGGAAATTATATTTTCACTTAATAAAGGTGTGCGTGTCTTTATTGGGATATGTTGGTTTGTCATGCAACCTTACATTTCCAGCAACTTACTAATAGATCTACACTGGAAGAAGCAAGCAGGCTGAGTCACCTTATCCTACAGAGCTTCAGAAATGTGAAATATCCTTGCATAAAACTTCTAAATTTAGGTTAGCATGAGTGTGTAAGATGGCTGATTGGCTTTACTTGCCAGCCCTCCCCTGTGCATTGTCCATCACCATGGCAACTGGAGAAGCTATAGTGCCATGGTTACATATGCAATATTATTGCTCTATTGTGATGCCGTCTGGAGGAAAACAAGAAAATTCTAGAAAGTATTCTACCTAGTAAAATATTTTCTATACAAGTTGAATTGATGGCTTACTTTTATTACAACACACTATAATTATTGACTAGACTTAAAGGTCAATAAGATTCATACGTGGTTCCCAGGTTACATGTCCAGATCTTATTAGTAGTATGCCAAAGTCATTCATAAATATAACACATTTGTAGTATTTTGACAACTCTGCAAATCAGGGAATATATAACCAAACACAGAATCCATTAAATTATTTTGTCATTTAATTAGTAGAAAAGTGTCCATACAAAGATCCTCCATACAGACAATTACCACTAAATAGACCCATATATAAGAGGGAAAAAACAAGAGGCATTTATGATGCATGTGTATAATTATAATAAGAACATTACAGAAAGGTTAGTTGTCTGGTAGGTGGAACGTAGGATGGCAAAACATCCCTGCCTAGCTTCTTTCTTCTCTACAACTCCATTTATCACAGCTTTGAACCATAGATTTAATGAGGCACTGAGCAAAATAATCTTCTAGCTCATCAAAGTTACCTGTGCTATATCAGTATGTTGCCTTGGTTACTCATGAGTTAGAGACGTCACTGTAGATTTACTTTATGTATATTTTTATTGCGTAGATTTCCACTTTGTTTTTGTTATTTCACTTATTACATGAGCACATGTTGGTGGGGTTTGTAATCAATTGCATGTGGCCTGTATAAAGCAAGTGGTCAAACTCACTGAGCTTGATCATAGTAAGAGCTTTCGTTTCTTCAAGTGACTTGTTGTTTGTAAGTGATCAGTTTGTGCAAGAAAAACAGAAACAAAGGTAAGCGCTCACATTCCCACCATACATAATAAGCAAGCTTGGAAATCTCACTCTGTGCACATCATGCCATATGCATTTGGCATGCTGAAACAGCTAGGATAATAGCTTATCTAGTGTAGAGGGTATCCAGAAGGAAGTGAAGCCCAGGCAGGTTGTGGTGGTAGGGGCTCTATTATTGAGCGAGCAGACGCATTAATCTGTGGTTCTAATCGGAGGAACCAAATGGTTTGCTATCTCCAAGGTGCCTGGGTTCAGCATGTTGCAAACAGCATGCTGCAAACAGAGTGGACAGATTATTAGAAGGGGCTGGTGCACATTGCTACCAATGACAAAGTAAGAGGCAAATAGAGAGCCCTAAAAGGTAGTTTTAGGGGTTTTGGGAGTAAGATTAGGAAATGGACCTAACAGGTAGTATTCCAGGAGCTACTACCTATGTCATGTGCTACACCAGAAAGACAGCAAGAGATTAGGCAGCTTATTGCATGGCTAAATAAGATCCATGAACTTGTGACGATAATGGCAACTGAGAATTAGCATTTTTCTGTTAGTTGTTGGCCCATTCATTTTCAGGCAACAAATTTCATTCCCTGCTCAATCAGTTTGGCCAAGAATTCAAGGGTATTTTTAATTTGGGAACAAAATTTGTTGCCTAGTGCCCACATTCACTTTCACTTCTTGTTCTTCTTCATCTTCTTTTATCTTCTCACTTCTCTTCACTGTTCTATCTTCATCCCCATCTCTGCGGACATAACCTGGTGAGAACTTCCGCAAAATAGTGGCCCATGTCATAACGTCCTCTCCATGTTGTAACGTCCATTACCCAGAGGTTAAGTGAGGGCAAAATGATGGCGCTTGTGACAACGTCCTCCGCCTTTATAGGAGGATCGCTGAGAGGACATCACAGTAAGCACCGCCATATTGCCCCCAGTTCAAGTGAGGGCAAAATGATGACACTTTTCGGTTAGACATCGCTGTAAGCTTTGCATTTTGGTGGAGGGTTGAAAATAGAAGATGTAGAGGGAAGAGAAGGGGGAAGATAGAAGACAGAAGATGAAGAAGATGTGGATCTTCAAACACATTTGGCATGAACTGGAACGGGGAACGGCCTTCTTGTCCAACATCATTGCCTGACCTCACAAAGGCTCTACTGGATGAATGGGCAAAATTCCCACAGTACTATAAAATCTAGCAAAAACCCCAGAGAGCGGAATCTGTTATAGTTGCAAAGGGGGGACCAACTACATATTAATGTCTATGTATTTTGGATGTATTGTCATACACCCGTTGGTGTAATGATGAGGTGTCCATATACTTTTATCCATAGTGTACGTTAACCAAGGCCTTCATGTCACCTGACCCTGCACCCCCCTTGCCTCATGGATCTTTCTCATTTCAAGTAGTAGTAGAAAATGATGTCATTTTCAGGCATGCAGCACAGTGAGTGCTGCATGCCTGAAAATGACATCAGTTACAGGAGTGAAGGAGGATCATTACTGTTGCTGCATTAAAGGAGACCATGCCACAGGACCTCAGAGCTCCCCTGTATACTGTACATTTACAGTAAGTGGTAACCATCCATATAGATTTGTTTTTAAACAAAGCACATATTTATATGAGCACATAACCATATGAAAGATCATACTTCAAATTCCCAGAAAAACAAATGTGTGTCTACAATATTGGAATCCATATTTTTCAATCAATATTTTTCCAGATAGCAATAAGAAGTCTGTACAAAGTCTGTAAAAAAAGTAGTTTTATATCCTGTTATAGAATGGTGTTACTATCTGTGGCACTAAAGATATTAGTCTTTTTCATTTTTATTGGGTTATAATGATGGTAAACTTTACATTTTCCCAGGGGCCATTACATTGAATGGGCTTTCCTCGCATGCTAGTAACAATCCCAATGTGTCCATTGTAGTAGTGGCATTTAGTAATCTCAAAAATAGTGTGAATGGTGTTATATATGTTTGTGACAAAGTAGTTAATTAATAATCACAATATAGGCAATTGCCTCACATCGCCTAAGATTAATTCATCCACTGCAGATGAGTGTAGTGCATGAGCTAAGTTTTCAGTGTGTCTTACTCCAGACTGGATTCAGTTTCCATGCTGAAAATAGCAAAGGCAACTATATTAGGAGCAATCTGCTGCATGGTACATCACAGCCCAAGACTGGAAATCACTGTGACAATGTCTTCATTTAACAATTAAAGAAAAATGCTTTCAAATAATAGAGCTTGGAGACATGTTTAAATATTAATGTTTTAATTTGCAGAGGGGACACCAACAAATTACTTGAAGCTGAGTTGTGATCTCCTCTGGCAATGCACAGAATAAGGCATAAAAATGTCTTAACAACAGTGTTGAGCTGAACAAATGTAGGTAATGAGAATGGGCTATTATAATGATAAAAACTGGCATCAGCTGTGTAATTTTCTTTTTTTGTAGTCTTCTCGGTGATTTGAGAAGTCAGATGATTGGAACTAACAGCGTCATTAATAAAAAGTATTTTTAATGATCATTCTATGTGCCTGAGGGAGTACAGTTCATGCAGGGTAAATACAGCAAGTCAGTGATAAAATGTATAGGTAGTAATGGTGAGGAATATGAACTGTGCATTGAGTTCATTAAAACACCAACACCCTTATCAATGTATGTTGACATCCTAAGGAACATTTTTTGATTATTTGTTTTATTTATTATAAGCGTCAAATATTATCTTATCATTGGTTAAATTGTGTGGCAATGCATTTTTTACATAGCTGTACTAAGGTGGAAACAAATAATTTAAACATAACATCGGTGTCATAGTATTATCTCCGAGATAAAAAGTATATTCACTAAAGCAGAAGTTTGCAAGAGAGCTGACCATTTGAACTCGTTGGCTTAACTAAGTATTATGAAGGGCCAACCCAGTGAATTTCTCCTGCGTGAAGGGCAGAGCCATCTCTGCATAATGCATAGTTAAGTTCAGATGATTGAGACATTAAATTGACCTTATATTAACTATTACAGTGGCCAACATTAACTCAGCTTCATGCAAGGCCAGCTGAATCTTTTTTGCACGAGAAGTTAACCGTGCTTGACTAAGTAACCCAAATACCAGCTCTTGCAGGGACAGACTGGGGATTAAAATTGACACTGTCACATGCTACGCTCTTATACTTTTACAGCCTGCAGCCGTATATATAAGGCAGTAGCTGCACAATAAAAAGCATGATCTACTGCATGATCAGCAATACATTTTTGTTGCCCAGTTTCTCCAGTTGCCAGTCTAGGCCTGAACTCTTGGTTTAGTAGATACATGGTAAAGATTAACAGATCTCCAGTGACTTTACATATTTCTCACATACACAATGTGGGTATTTCCATCATGCAATACATATTTAGTCAGAATTATCATACAATAATAATCATTATCTATAAGAAGAAGAAGTGGCAAAATTCAGGCTTCTAATATAAGTCAGCTGCTTACAGTAACAGTTTACTTTGAAAAGAGTGTTTTTCCTTTTACCGAGTTAGTATATACCAGGGCTTGACAAACCCTGGGTGCCAAATTACCGTGATGACTAGAAACCACTTCCAGGTGCCCCAGGTTTTGCAGGACAAGAGGGTAAAAACTGATGTTGTGAGAAGCCCAGCAGGGTCACATAATGGATGTGGGAGTAGTGTATGTGAGTGTATATTGTAGTGTAAGAGTGTGTATATGTACAGTATATTGCTGGAGCCAGTGTGTGTATATATATAGTGCTGGAGTCATTTTGTAAGGATTATATCTGGCAATCAGCTTCCTCTTCTCCCCCATCCAGAAGGTGCTAGTCGATGCTCTGTATCAGGCTTAGAAACGCATTAATTGCTCATTGTGCGGAAAACTGATAAGTCCACGATTCATGAATATTTGAGGCTATGGCGACTGTGGATGCAGTTGTGTTTTCTGGTCACTCAGAATGAGCCGTATAAAGCTTCCAAGTTTACAACTGCTCAGTGCTCAGTTGTACTGTGGGTTTCCCTCTCTCTGTCCCTCTTGCTTTATGTGCCTTTGCCACTACTGTTTGACTCCTTGACATTTTAGGCTTTGAATACCAATTCTGCTGAACTCTGACCTTTTGGCTTTGGACACAGATTCTGCTGACCTCTGGCTCCTTGGCCTTTTGGCTCTGGACACCGATTTTGCTGACCTCAGGCTCCCTGGCCTGGCTTGTCTCCTGAATTCTGTTTTCTCATGCTTGCGGTTACCCACGGAAGGTTCTGTTTCTAATCTTGGTCCCTTCCAATGTGTACAATTCATAGCAAGTGTGTCCATCCCTGCATACCCGGCTTTGTCTTCCTACGTGAGTACCTGCCTTACACAGTTTGTGAATGTGTGTGTGTATACTGTAGTGTCAGAGTATGTATTTGTGTATGTATATTGCTGGAGTCAATGTGTACAGTCATGTGAAAAAGAACACACCCCCAAGGATCTAACAACATAATAATAAAATTCATCTGTTCTTTAGCAGGTCTAAAAATTAGGTAACTACGACCTCAGATAAACAACAACAACACATGACATATTACACTGTGTCATGATTTATTCCACAAAAATAAAGCCAAAATTAAGAAGCCATTAGTGAAAAACTAATTGAACCCTTACTGCTTCTACAGAAATTAAGATGCTAAGTAGCAGACAGGTGCTGCTTATCCAATGCCCTTGATTAGTTGATCATTAGTTGTGTATGCCATCTATACAGTATGGCATTAGCATGTGTATGTCAGCGTATAGTGTTAGAGTGTGTATTAGTGCATTGTGTTAGCATGCATGTACATAAGTGTAGTTTGTTGGCGTGTATGTGTGTGTTATTGTTATGGTATGGTATTTGTGAGCATAAGATGTATTACTGTATGGTGTTAGAGTGTGTACGTGTAAAAATAATGATTCAAAATTCAAGCTTGCGCCTTTATAGTATAAAATACCCCTTGTCATGAAGGGGGTTAACTGCAGTACTATGCAAAGTGAAAGCACTGACGAAAGGTGTAGTTATGTCGATTGAATGTTGATTAATGTGATTGAATATGCTAAATTTTAAAGTGGAATAAATAATAGTCTATGTGTTGGTAGAGGAGGGACAGTACATTTTGCCCTGGGGACAATTAAAGCTGAGTGTTCCCCCAGCCCTTTGCTCCTCCCCTCGGTACATACATATGCACTAGCACACAAACACACACATGCTCACTCCAACACACAAACTTACTTTAACACACACTTTAACATACCGATTATATCATATATTCCCCCAGCCTGTCACCCCTCACATGGTTACATAGTTGCACAGGGCTCAATCTTATAGGTGCTGGCACACCACAGGGAAAGGGTTAAGAAGCAGCATGCACAAGAGGTGTCCATGCAGACAGCAAAAATCTACCTGTGCGACCATATGAGTTATTTGGATAGGTGAACTATACATCCTCACACATTTTAGCATAACTAAATTAATTAAAACTGATTATAGCTTGAACTTTTGCTTTGATTTGGATTGATTTGGCTATAAAGTAATTTTTATCTTTTAGAAGCTGCAAGCAATGTCAAAAGTGAACCAGCATATGAATTATTTGCTTTTCCTGCTTTTCCATATAATCACCATTCACCCCCCAACTTCACAAAGGTCATCAGTACCAGTCAGCCACTACACAGGATGGACAGTAACTTAAGAGGGAAAAATCATTTAACTGGGAGGAATAATCAAACATAATAGTCCTGAAATATGATGTGAGCTATCACCATAACCTCTGTGTTGGCAGTGCTGGAATTTATTTGTTGGGACTGTTACACAATCTAGTCTAGAACTAGGTGAAGCATTCTGTTTATATGTAAATAAACTATTTTAAGAAAAATAATTTTTTGTTTGAATAAAACATTTTAATAATAGGTTTGCCAACTTTAATAATATAAATTACAACAGCACCATCTGGTGTGCAATTAAAGTATAACAAGAATATTGACCATAAAACTAGTAAGTAGATATGTTCCAAATGAACTGTTTTTGTAAGCAATATCACAATATTTAAACCGCCACTATGAGTACATTACTCAAGTTCAGTAAATTTATTTTCCCCAGCCAAACCCACCAACTTTTTCTTGGGTACTAGTTGTACATTAGATTGATGACCTCTATCACCACAGTAAAGTAAAGTAGTAGGAAACTGTAGCTCTATGATGGACGTATGTATCCCAAAAGCCGACTATAAAGACTCTTTACTAACAACCATACATCTCATTAATATTCCTTACTACCTACCATTAATTTATGTTAAGAAATGATTCCAGTGATCTCTTATTTATGTCTTCATGTAACAGCAGTCCATCTATATCCTATTATTTTTAACTAGATTGTCATGATACCCTTGATTGTACTATGGCCTACCTACACATTATTTGATTAATCATAAAGCTGTAGACTTATGGACTGAGAGTGCTTAAGATGAATCAAAGTTGTCCTCAGGAGGTTATCAAAGGCTGTACATTTCATTAAAAAAGGTATGTGCTGAAGATGGAAAGAAGGAGTATGAATGGACAATGTTTTCAGTAAAATAAAAAATATTTTATAGTTACACTTTGCAGTTAGAGGGGCTCAAAATTTGGGATTCCCAATGGCCCATAAAGATATTAGCATAACTAGGTGCAAACTCAGTCCCCATGGTCATTCCCTGAATTTGCAAATAGTATACTCCTTGAAAATAAAAATAGTTATGCAGTGTTGCAAACTTACTACTTACTAGTAGTACTACACTAAACTTAATTTATCTTATGATATCATTGAATCAGCAAAGAAGGTCCAGGTAATTGCTCATAATCCTAAATCATGTTGTATAATAATGTATAATTATGTGAAATCAGCAGTGACCAAATTGTACTTAGTTTGCCAATCTAACTCTTGTAGTAGACATAGAATATGTGTTATATCCTTCAAAGCTAGAAATATAGGTAGTTAGGTAGCTCTGAGTGTTTTGAAAGGTAATTTGGAGAAACATAAGAACTGACTAGAGTCTAAGCCTTTCGGCTTTTAAAAATGTGGTAGATGCAAGGCTTGCAGTAAATTAGCTTAGAAAAAAGAACACAGTTTACTTTCACACTACAGCATGGGTTGCGTTTCTAATTTATTTATATTCATTTATTATATATTGTTTGTTGATACATTTTTGTAAATTTCGTAAATAAGACATACACTCACTGGCCACTTTATTAGGTACATCTGTTTAATTGCTTGTTAACACAAATAGCTAATCAGCAAATCACATGGCAGCAACTCAATGCATTTAGGCATCTAGATGTAGTCAAGACAACTTGCTGAAGTTCAAACCGAGCATCAGAATGGGGAAGAAAGGGGATTTAAGTGACTTTGAATGTGGCATGGTGGTTGTTGGTGCCAGGCAGACTGGTCTGAGTATTTCAGAAACTGCTG
>VKOC01028680.1:0-23065 GCA_009364415.1 Spea multiplicata
GACAGGAACGTGACACAGGTTGAGTGTTTTGTTATGTGGATTTGTCCATTTTAAATATTTAGCACTTCACAAATGCTGAAAAGTACATAGAATTTTAGGTAAAGAGTAAGAATGCTGCCACACATTATGGCAGACACGGTAAAGATTGCTGCCAAAAGCAAGGTAATAATAATTACCCCCCCACACACACACACACGTAGATCAATGAGCCATGGCTGTCCATGACCCTGTTGCCAATTCATCGCTTTTCCTTCCCGGACCACATCTGTTTGGTACTGGGGACTGTAGACCTGGAACACCCTAGTCATCATAAACTTTGACGCTGAAATTTTCACTTGCTGCCTAATATATCCCACCCACCCACTGACAGGTGCCCTGATAACAAGATTATCAGTGTTATTCACTTTACCTGTCAGTGATCATAATGTTATGGCTGATCGGTGTGTGTATATACACTCACTGGCCAGTTTATTAGGTACACCTGTTCAGTTGCTTGTTGGCACAAATAGCTAATCAGTCAATCACATGGCAGCAACTCAATGCATTTAGGCATGTAGACGTGGTCAAGACAACTTGCTGAAGCTCAAACCGAGCATCAGAATGGGGAAGAAAGGGGATTTAAGTGACTTTGAACGTGGCATGGTTGTTGGTGCCAGACGAGCTGGTCTGAGTATTGACTACTGGGATTTTCACGCACAGCCATCATTCGGGTTTACAGAGAATGGTCCGAAGAAGAGAAAATATCCAGTGAGAGGCAGTTGTGTGGACGAAAATGCTTTGTTGAGTTCAGAGGAGAATGGGCAGAGATGACAGAAAGACAACAGTAACTCAAACAACCAAGCTATGCAGAATACCATCACTGAAAGCACCACACATCAAACCTTGAAGCAGATGGGCTGTAGCAGCAGAAGACCACAGCGGGTGCCACTCCTGTCAGCTAAGAACAGGAAACTGAGACTTTAATTCGCACAGGCTCACCAAAATTGGAGAAGGGAAGACTGGAAGAACGTTGCCTGGTCTGATGAGTCTCGAATCAAGCTGCGACATTCAGATGGCAGGCTCAGACTTTAGCGTAAACTACATGAAAGCATGGATCCATCCTGCCTCATATCAACAGTTCAGGCTGGTGGTGGTGGTGGTGGTTTAATGGGGGTGTAGTGGTGTGGGACCAGCTAATCCATTTCCCAGTTATAAACCAAGTAGTCAAGCAATTTAAACACACAAGTCGCAGGGCCTCAAACTTAACTGCCTCTCTCCCTGTTGTCAGACAGCTAATGCTTCCAAATGCTGACCTTTAAACATCACAGTACAGGTTAATTGAATTCACCTTAAAGGGTGACTTCCATCTATTAACCCTTTCATGCTGGGAATAAAGAGTGCTCCAACCTGCTACTGACATAGAAAGCCTCTCTAACTTTGCCACAATATATGTGTACACATATATACCTGGATACTTTCAAAATGAGCTGACCCTTACACTCTTAAAACATTAAACCTTTATTAGCCTAGCATGAAATTTTTATCTAGCTATTCATCAAATGTGTTAACCAAATGGCTCTAATACCAACTCCTCACGGAAACTTAGACTTGCCATTATTTAAACATACACTTAATTGAGTGCATTTAAGCAGGATTATCACCTATAACGTGCTGATATCAAAAGCACCAATTGGGAATCTTGACAAGAATTCCAAATATATTAAGGGGTCAGACTGTGTGACCCTGAGAATCACACAGTGTGACCCTGAGAATCTACCCCTTTACCCTAATCATCCCCAGGTATTTGTATATAATATATAAATACATACACATACACTATATATCTCAATTGCCTACCATGGTGTTTAATGGGTTAACTTACAAAACGTCAGCTAAAATCACACCGACAGGAGATTTCTTATTTTTCATAAGGTGGAGTATTATATCATTATAACAGTCTTACACAAACAGATGTAATTTGAGCATTTTGATCTCTTTACAGTTTGAATTGCATGTCATCTTGATTGAGAGAAAACTACAATTCTAAGACTTCTGTCTCTTTTGTTTTTTTAATTTCGTTAGTTGGATAAATTGGCAGCACTATTACATTTTTCTTTCTATCTCAGTTTGTGCTGAAGAGGACAAAGCGCAGCACTTTTATTATCATGTACCCTTTTGAACGTGCACCCATTGATTATATCACAAAGATGATTATTCTTTAATGTTGGATGTTCCTATGATTCCAATTATTTTAAGCCTTTCCAACACATCGTTGACAGCCTTTAAACGGAAGGTTGTATCTCTGTAGGATTTACTTTTAATCCTGTGAAAGAAAAAATGAGAGAAGAGGCAAAATGAGGGACAGTTGGAGCGAATGACATGCAATACAATATCTTTTTTTACCATTAAATATGGGAAATAGAAGCAACTCCTAACTCTGTGGATTTTTATTGGTAACTTTATGTAAATTGCAAATTTGGTAAAATTATAGATTTATTGGCAAGCCTGGCCTTAGCATGCAAGATCAATTTCATACATTTTATGTAATAACCATCTTTGTATAGCTTCAGTCAGTATGCAGAGATACTATAGCTATACCCTGCCTACATTTGCAACATAGGGCACAAGTCAGCAGTGGTTGCATAAATAGGCAGTATCATGGAAAGTGGCCTTTTTATCCTGGGGTGATTTTTTTAGTTTTTTTATGCATATTCACCTCGTGTCATTGTACCTCGTGTCATAGTACCTTGTGGCGATACTTTCTTACATGAATGAAATTAATATTTAGATGCAAAGTAAATGTGTGAAAACAATTGCAAACACTGCCTGTCCCCCTAATCCATGCAAGGATGCAAGGTGCAAGTGACAAGCTATTTTAAGATATATTAGACTATTTGCCAATACAGTTTTATGGTGGACTTATAGTGCTCTTTTGCTTTATTCTAGTTGTATAGTTGTCACTGCTTAAAACCAGGGGCACTTGTTTTAGGGATGTGGTTTTAGGGAACGTTTTTTATTTATTTTACTTTAACCTATTGAGAGCTGTCTGCATGACTAATACATATAAAATTAGAGGGGTGTACTTTATTTACACAATTTATAAACACATTTTATTATCCATCATGTAATACCATCCCAGATGCATCTGACTGGCCCAAATTTATTCTGCAGTGTGACCCCAAACATAAAGCCAAAGTCATTAAGAACTACCTTCAGCATAGGTAGCAGCAAGGTGAACAAGGAGTCCTGGAAGCTATGATATACCTCCTGATCTCAACATCACCGAGTCTGTCTGGGAATACAAGAGAGAGAAGGAACTGAGGCTGTCTAAATCAACAGAAGAACTGTAATTAGTTATCCAAGATGTTTGGAACAACCTACCAATCGAGTTCCTTAAAAGACTGTGTGCAAGTGTATCCCTAAAGAAGTGGGTCTTTTTGAAGGTCAGGGAAGGGGATTCCAGAAGTTAGGGACAGCCCTTGTAAAACTTTGCAAGCATGCATGAGAACTAGAAATCAGAGCGCATGACAGATGGAAATCATTGGAGGAGCAAAGAGACCATGTGAGAGTGCATTTAGAAATCAGTGAGGAGATGTAGAGGAATCACTACAAAAGAGCTTTGAAAGTAACAGTCAGGATTTTTAAATAAATCCAGAAGCATACAAGCATACAGGCAGCCAGTGAAGAGACTGACAGAGAGGAGAGGTGTTAGTTAAGGAAGATAAGTCTGGCAGCAGTGTAAGGTGAAACAGGTATTAGGGAGACCAGGTAAGACAGGGTTACAATAGTCAAGATGGGCGATAATGAGGGGATAAATAAGAGCCTTAGTGGCATCTTGTGTGAGGAAGGGATGAATGTAGGCAATGTTTTTAAGATGGAGATGGAAGACTTGGAAAAGGGGGGTGAATGAGAGGTCAGAGTCAAGGGTGAAAGCAAGGCAATGAGCGGGATAGAACAGGAAGATGATTGCACCATCGACATTGAGAAAAACTGTTGAGGGAATGATAGTATTATAGGGAGGGAAGATAATACTTTCGGTATTGGAGAGACTGCGTTTTAGGAAATGGTACCGTTACACAATGTAAGAGGGAGGTAGAAAGATCAGGAGAATATAGGTAGATCATCTGCATATATGTGGTGCTAAAAAGTCTACATCCCATTGTGTTTGGTAAATACAGATACATCTTAAACCTTAGTAGACTATTCTAATAATACAACTTTCAGCACATGCTGCACATGGCATACATTTCATGTAGACAGAAGACCCCACCGCCATATTAAGCTCTAAGATGCTGAAAGCTTGTGCGACTCGGTTTTCTATGGTTATCAAATAAAATGTATCACCTGCAAACAAAGGTTCCATCTGCTGTTTGATCAATACATCTATATCTACAGTATGTCCTCCATGGGAAAAGTCCTACATCAATATTTTTCTCCCTACTTGTAGCCACCATAAAGTGCTTTATAATTAGTTATATATAGTTATTTTATAGAATTTGATAGACTTAGTGTTTCATGAACTACTATTTTCTTTATATTTTGTTTTACATTCTTAAGCTACCTCTCCAAGACATATATCACAATATATTTTGACATCCATATAGTTTGATATTGATATATATATATATATATTTTCCTACTACATAATATTTGACCAAAGTAAAAAAAAATCAAATTTTATTATTGTGTTTCATCATCTAAGAACTCTCATAACATCTCACCTGTTACATTGCTTTTTTGTTTAAAAAAATAAAACTCAAAACTTTCCTAAACAGTCACTAAAGAATCACTTGCCAGTGAGTGATGTGTGAACCATTACAAGGTCACCACATGCTTCCAAGACTCCTATCTAGTTCAACGTCCATCACAACTTTCAGCAGTGGCATATTTTGAAGGGTCACTGAAGAGACTGCGCTAAAATGCATTTTAATAAAATTATTCACCCAGGAAAAATGACAGACTGCTTCTAAAGTACCACGTCCTTAGAGATACCAATGACAACTTCTAGTAGAGCATCGATACAGGCTTCTTAAACATGTTAGGTCTTGTGTTATTTTGACGGATCCACAAGTTTTTTGCAATTTTTGTTTTTAATAACACTTGTAGTTGAGTTCTTACTGAGATGAATATACATAACATGTCCTTTTGCCTGTTCTTTTAGTTCCATTCACTTCAGGTTCAGATCATATGCCTATTAATCATACAGCACAGTGTGTCCAGTTGAGACCTCATTATCCAAACCATTCCAGAATTTTAGGATTTCTAAATAAATAAACATAAATAAATGGACATTAGGCAGTATTATTGAGGTTGTTAAGTGCTAAGGTTTCACATCACCAGTATAATATATATATATATATAGTATATATATTTGTATATATATATATATTTGTGTGAAAAAAGAAAATAAACCATCTATGAATTATATGGTTTAATATATCAGGACAGAAATTAGGTAGATACAACTTCAGGTGAACAACAACATGAAATATATTAGACCGTGTCATGATTTATTCAACAAAAATAAAGCCAGAATGGAGTAGCCATGTGTGAAAAACTAAGTACATCTTTACCTCTTCCATAGAAATTAAGATGCCAAATGCCTTTGGTTAATTGATCATCAGCAAGAGTTACCACCTCTATAAAAGCCAGCATTTGAGCAGTTTGCTGGTCTGGAGCATTCAGCTGTGTGTTAACATAATGCCAAGGAGGAAAGGGATCATACAGCTATCATATGCATTGAGACAACCATTTACCTCCCAAATCATTAAGTGTCTCTCTCTCATCCAGTGAGCATGAATTGTTATCTTATAACAGTGTCCACGTTAGAAATCATAAAACAATAGCATGCTTTCCTATTTATAAGCTAATTAAACTAAAGAATAAACATGCAAACGAAACAAACCAAGTGGTATTAAATAAATATGCATATTGGATTTTCAAAGACTGTTGCAATAAAAAGCATTGATTTTTCTCGACCACTTAGTTATTACGTGTTATTTTGCATCTGGAAGCATACCAAACTGCTGTTAAACAAAAAAAAAACACAGCAGAGTGCATTGCAATTAATAATATTCCAATGATTTGAATTAAAAGTTTTAATGGAAATCAATACACGATCAAGTTTCTTTTTAGCTTATGACAGCAATGTAGAAAAAAATTGCCCTTTTTTTTAACAGTTTCTTCACTGACAACCAAACACTTTATGTGCACCGAATTCACGTATAAATAATCACATTTGAAATATTGCTTTTTAATAAAAATAATGATAATTCTTGTTTATATAAAATTATACAATTCTTATGCAATTAATGGTTCCATGCTGAAAGCGTATTAATTACATTTTATGGCATTTTTTATTTTAACTTTGCTCACTATAGAAAAATTGATATAACTAGATTTACCTAAAACGGAAGGTTATGCTTAGGGGGTCAACATAGAAAAATATGTAGACTTACATACACATTATGGACATCAGAACAGGGGCGTACCTAGAGTATTTGGCACCTGGGGCGGATCCTGTATGTTAATTTTTTTTATTTTTCTTATGGCAGCCCCCCCCCCCCACACACACACACTTTAAAACTGCATAGCTTCTATCGTTATATACTGGCACAGACATTGAAGGTGGTACAGCATTACACCTATCACTATATACTGAGGCAGACATTGACAGTGGTACAGCGTATCCCCTATCACTATATACTAAGCCAAACATTGATTTAGTATGGGCCTACCACTTCAGTGTCTGACTTAGTAGGCCTGATAGGAGTGTGACTGCTGTTAGCAATATATTATATATATATATATATATATATATATATATATATATTATAAAAATTGTTTTATTATTGTTCACATGTGAACTCAGCACTGGAGGCATAGAATTAGACATACAAATCCCGTATTTGCAGGTATACAATAATAATGTACGGAAACATAGCATTGCAGGTATAAATCAACTAGAAATCACATACAAACTCAGCAATAAAGGTATAGATAAAAGCCCCTAAATTACAGGCATATATCACAGATTGCACACCCCAAAGCCAGCGTCCACATTGCCCACATAGAACCTGACCAGCATCCAAATTACACACACACATAGGACGTGCCATCTTTGCCCCAAACAGCCCAGCATGAGTCAGCATTGTTCCCAAACAGCCGAGTGTACTCCATCTTTGTCCCATAAACACGCTACCTGTGCCATCTTTGTCCCATAAACACCCTGCCTGTGCCATTTTTGTTCCATAAACACCCTGCTTGTACCATCTTTGCCTTTTTGACAAATCAACTTTTACAGTCACTCACTAATTCACTTTCATTCACACAATTCATTCACACAATCATTTATTCTTTCACACAAATTATTTACATATATTCATTGATGCATTCTCATAAATTCATTAATTCTCTCACTCATTTACACAATTCATCCACACATTAATCCATTCATTTTCTCTCTCTCATTCTGACTCTTTATTTCAATATTCTTGCTACTCTCCTTCCTGCCTTCTCTTGATCTACCCATTCTCACTCCTTTCTGCCCTATCTACCCCCGGGACGAAGAGCCTCACTGAGGCACTGCCACTGAGCAGGATGCTGTGTGCAAGCCGGCCGTCTAATAAAATTAAAGGGCCGACGTGCACACTTGGCGGTCTTACCACCTCACCTCCCCGGCCCACCGGGAAATTTCACGAGGGCCGCACCTTGAAGTCCGGCGGGCTGCACGTTGGATGCCCCTGATGTAGTGCAACAGAGGGCAGGATGTGTTGGCATATGTTTTTTCAGAAATTGTGTTCATTGGTGGCTTATTTTTTTAAATGTGAGCATTTATGGTTTATAAAGTATTGTGTGTTTTCCAGTTATTTTTACCATTGCTGTGGATTTTCCAGTTTTGCATTAAATCATTTAGAAACGTTGTGCATTTGTGACATACATTTTCACATGATGGATGTCACCTTTGTCAAGCACCTCAAGTTATGAAGTACATTAGAAATTGGTTTATAAGCATGGGACTTTGAGTAATAAATGCAAAAGAAGCAAATTAAAACCAATGTTGCTTAATAGAACAGTCAGTCAGGAAATTAGAAAAACAAGAGTGGCATTTAAAGCATATAAATAAAAAAGGATTATCAGCATAATTTATGAAATAAAAATCTGCTAAAAAAATTGCAAAAGGGCAATTAGAGTGGATAATTAGAAAAATAGAAACAGATGGCCAATGGCTGCAAGACATAACTCCCAAACTCATGAAAAATAAAGGAAGGAAACTGTTGGGCAATTCATGTGTTTATTTTTAAAGTTTAGTGAAGAACAGGTGAGGGCAGAGGTTTTAACCTTTGTGACAATTGCTAATTTCATTATTTGTCCCCTTCGTGAAAATGTTTTAACATTTCTGTGGTGCTCATGTTTAACTGTAATTTTCTTGTTTCTTATTACAAGTTTCTTATACAAGTTATATATATTGTTTTGCTCAAAGGTCTTTCTTGATGCCATTATTTTGATTGTATCATATAATTTACTATAAAAAAAAGTATAACATTTGAGAAAAAATTGAGAAAAAACTTTTTGTGACTTTTACTTGGATAGCAGTGGAGTCCTCTTTGGGAGTTGTCACTGCACATACACACACATACACACACACACACACACATATAAATATTTGCAAAACATTCATACAGTCACAAAATTCTGATTTCTTCACTTCTGGTAACCTCTGTGAAATATACAACCAACTTTTTCTGCTTTAGTTTTGTTTTAACTCTATAATATGTATATGAGGACTTGCCCCAGCACCTAGATTGCACACACAGGAATTGCCCAGATTCTATCCACATGACTCACCCTGCACTCACATTGCACCTATCTCTACATGATCCTCTTGATCCTTTTCTCATTCTATCTTCCATTTCTCTTTATCTCACCTCTCTCTTTAGCTCTCCTCATTCCCTTTGATCCCCTCCTCTCCTCGTCTTTTCAATTTATCTCTCCTTTTATCTTTTTCTTTGTTTCTGTTTTATCGCTTCCCTTTCTTTCTTATGCCTCTTTGTTCTCTTTATCATCCCACCTGTTTATCTTTCATTATCTTTCTCTCTTTTTCCTACCGCTCCCCTTTTTGTATATCTCCTCTCTTCTTTCTTTCTTTCTTTTTCTCTTTCTTTCTTTCTTTCTTTCTTTTTTTTCTTTCATCTTAGTTAATTATTATCCCTCCTACTTCTTATCCCTCCACTTTCTCCCCATAACTCTTCCTTACCTCATCTCTCATCATCTCTCTCCAACTCTTTATCTCAATATCTCTTCTTTTTCTTAATCTCTCTCTCTCTCTTCTTTCTCCCCATATATCCTCCCTTTCATCATTTCATTCCTTTCTCCCTTTCTCCCTTTCTCTTATTCATTATTAAATTTGGCACTTTTTCCCATCTTTCCCTTGTCTCTCCCCCAGTAACTTACATAAGCATTGGCACTCATTTTAGCACACACTTTCACATTTGCATACACTTACACAATCATGCCAACACACTGTCAGGAACCACAAACCAGATGGAGACAGAAATACAGTGCAATCAACTTTATTGAATATACGAAAAAATAATGGTAAGTGCAGAGAAAATAATGTCCATAAGACGTAGTCAAAAATCCAAGCCAGGGGTCGAGAGCCAAATCAGGAAGTCAAACAAGCCAAGGTCAGGATACCAGAGGTCAAACAGAGTCAGGGATGTAAGCAGAATTCAGGAACTGGAGAGGAATTCAGCCAAGCCAGGAGTCATACACAGGAAACTCTAGGAACAATGGATAATGCACTTGGAGGGTCTGAGACCAACACAAGGGCAAAGAGAGACTGAAGTGTGCTGTTTAAATAGCCAGACTCTAGCAGGGACGGGCTGGCTAATCAGCAGGAAACCAGGGAAGTAATAAGGAGCTAATTTCACAGCTGAGGTGTGGCTGAGTGTGAGAAGCTTGAGGAACGGGGGAAGGGTGAAAACCCTGACACACACATGCACACATACTCGCTAACACGTGTTTATATATAAACATCCGTGGTCACAACTACTTACACATACATGCTCACTTACCCTTACACATACACACTCACACACTGGCACTTTGTAAACAATTTTGTACCAGCCTGGGTGACAGGAACAGATCGTGGTAACATGGTGAAGTAACATGAAGTAAAAAATTTGAAGACAAAAGTTCACCTACACCTCAATGCTGTCTTCTTAATTCCTGTCCGGTAATTACAAATTCAACAGAATTTTTTACATATATAAAATATCTAAAAAGTGGTGCATAAACTGCTCTATGCCTTCATTTTCCAGAGCTATATAGTGTTAACACCAATTAAATGAATTAGTAATATTGGTGAGATTTATGTAGAATACCTAACCCAATTTTAACGTTTTCTGCTACTTGACTGAGGTAGTGCCAATGTGGCGCTCTCCTTTGTCCCCCCAAATAGTCACTTAACAATGCTTTATTATAAAATCACCTATGGATAATTTAGGCCACGGTGCAATCCGCACCGTGGCCTTTTCGACTCCCACACCGTGACACAGATATAAAATAACTTTATTATAATACAAAATGCAATATTTGAAAACACATGAAAAAAATGAAACAATATGGCAATGCACGTGCCGCACCACCTGACCCACTTGTAAACACTTGCAAGCCCTGAACTATAACTATGAAGTGTTAATTGTTAAAAACACCACTTAATAACTGTAAACTACACCGAACCAGCTGGCACAGGCGTAAAACTGTAACACTGTAGAGACCACCGGCGCCCCATGCACTGCAGCCCTTGTCATGACAGGATTCACTCAGGCACAAGCCCAAGGAGTGTCCTGCACTTAGGCCGAGGGCCTGTACACCACGAGTTAAACCTCACCTATGCCAGCCCAAGAACCAACCAAAAGTACAAGAAAATTACCAGAACAAAGGGGAGGGAGGGGAACCTTCCCAGGTCAGTAAAGTGAATGACCTAAGCGGAGTGGGTTCACATATATATATATATATATATATATATATATATATATATATATATAGTGACCTCCATCCCTTTATCTCACAGGGATGACCCCTGCCTATCACCCACTAGCTCAGGCTGGACAGACTAGACAGCCCACCATGACTAGGCAGAAAAATCTTTTAAACAACAGGAAAAGGGGGAGGGGGGCTGCCTGTAGTCCCCTCAGTCATTTGCCCCTCCTGCTCCATACTCTCACCCAGGGCTTTCTTTAGATTGAATAATAATTAAATAAACATACTAGAAAATACACTACCCTTCTTGTAAATCATACTTATGGAGAGAAACCCACGGTGTGAATGCTTGTGATGACTATTTTTTTTTCCTTAAAACTATGTTTTATAAAAACATAGAAAAGGTTTTAGAATGGAGTAAAACATATGCAAGGTCATTAATGTGTATACAGTACCAAGCTTTATAATAGAATTTATAATATTATATGTTTTCCTGATACAAATCAGACCCCATATATCAGTACACTTTGAGTTTAATGGGTTGAGCTCCTTTAAGAATTTCTACCATCTTCTGATTGATGGTTTGTTTCTTCTTTCAATATGAAATTCTGTAAAATTTCCCACAGTGAAAAGTGCTTTTTAATTATGAAACCCTAGTGTGTAGGAATGATTCAATTTACACATCAGAAAAGTTCACTCACTTGACCATAATTTATTTTGCTTTATTTTTTTTTACAGTGAACCAGTCATTTTTCATTTTAGTTCAACATAGTTAAAGTAAAATATGAAATGGGGCAGCATACCCATTTTTTTCCTCTAGTAACAATACATAAAAGCTGTATTATGTATCTTTATAATTTAGAACAAGAAGTATGATGGTTAATCAAACGGGTCATCGTGCAATTGAAAAAGCTGTGGGGATGCCTGTTGTGTTCATTGATTAATTTTGTTTCTTAATACGCCATTGTTTTTTAATTAAAAATTACATCAAATTAATCAAATGTAAAATATGTGATCTGTGGGAAGCTGAATGTGTTATTTAATTTTCATAACTAGAAATGACACATTAGCCAGAATAATGGTTGAATATTTTCACATGTTTTTTACTGCAATTGCCTACAACTAAAATGACAAAATAGAATGTTATTATTTGAAGTCCTGCATGCTTTTAGAAAATAGTAAGAAAATATAATGTATAGACAGAAACATATCTTTGTGCATATAAATATACAATATGAAAGGTGTGGACGTATATGAGCTTGTTGAAGATCCAATTACAAAATCATGAGCATTACATTACTTTTCTTTATGTAGCGCCAGCAGATTCTATAGCACAGTGGCATAATTTAAAACCACACACAATAACAAAGTTGTATAAAAGAAAAAGAGGGCCCTGCTCTTGCAAGCTTACAATCTAGTCGGTGGTTAATGGGGAACTGAATCAATGGGAGATGACTGCTTGGATGGGGATATGTTGGTTAGGTCCAG
Organism: Spea multiplicata; assembly: GCA_009364415.1. Taxonomy (NCBI): domain Eukaryota; kingdom Metazoa; phylum Chordata; class Amphibia; order Anura; family Pelobatidae; genus Spea; species Spea multiplicata. The sequence goes on from VKOC01028680.1 coordinate 12,454, forward strand.
ATGATCTGTAGAAGTTGTTGGCTGTTCAGGTGGCTTGATTATGATGATGGCTGAGAGTGTTAGGTGGAAAGGTTTGATGCTTCTCGAAAAAGTAAAGTTTTTGAAAGTCACGTACAAGGAAGAAAGTCTGACAGACCGAGGAAGGGAATTAGAAGGGGTACAGCACAGGTGAAATGCTGAATACAGGAGTGAGAAGAGTTAATGAAAGTAGAAGAGAGGTGAAGGTCATGAGAGGAACAAATAAAGCAGTAGGGGTGTATTTGGAGAGCAGGGTGGAGATATAGGGGGTGCAGAGTTCTTAAGGGCTCTGTAGGTCAGGGTCAGAAGTTTAAATTTGATTCTGGAGAGTATTGAGTGCCAATGGAGGGGTCAGCATAGTGGAGTTGCAGATGAGGAACGGTGACAAAGAAAGATTAATCTAGCTATGGTGTTGAGGATGGATTGGAGCAGTAAGGAAAGGGGAAGACCAGTTAGTAGGGAGTTGTAATGCTTAATATTGTATTTGCCTCTCTTTATGACTATAACATCTTCCACTCTTATGTGAAGACTTTTCAAATCACCCATTACATTTCACATTTAGCATTACCCGTCACTAGAACTAAGGGGCAAAGGTGGCATTCTATGACAGTGCCACATTTAAAGTCACTGATCTCTTTAGTAGAACCCTTGATTTAGAGGACCAGAGGTAGGTTACCCAAAGCCCAGTCACTTTTTGATAAGACAAGCAGTGCTTTAATGTATGTTCTTGTGATGTTAAAACAGTTACTGAGATTTAAAGGGTATTGAGGCTCTATTGAGCAATACCCTTGGTTGGTATAAGTGTGTACCATTGTTTCTGCTTGAGTTTGATGTGTTTAACCCATTGTGATCCGGCTTGCTCTTAAATCTATTTATTGGTTCCTGATTTGGCTTTGTTCCAAATATTGACATGGATTGTTTGACTTGGCTTCTAGATTCTGATTCGGCTCTGATTTGGTCCTCTGGTTCTGACCCGCCTTGTTCAACGACATCTCCTGCGCTCTCCTGCCCTCAGTGTATGTTACACTGTTGACGGTGTTTTGGCCTACCCTGTATTATGGGATCCTCCTCTACATTCCTTACAATCAGAAGATGGTTACACTGTGGTCATAAAGGGATGGAAATGGTCAGCAACAATACTCAGGTAGGCTGCTGCATTTAAACAATGTTCAATTGGTACTAAAGGGCCCACAGTGTGCCACGAAAATGTCCCCCAAACCATTCCACCACCACCACCAGCCTGAACCATTGATACAGGATGGATCCATGCTTTCGTGTTGTTTACGCCAAAGTCTGACCCTGCCATCTGAATGTTGCAGCTGGAATCGAGATTCATCAGACCAGGCAACATTCTTGCAGTCTTCCATTGTCCAATTTTGGTGAGCTTGTGCAAATTGTAGCCCCAGTTTCCTGTTCTTAGCTGACAGGAGCGGCACCTGGTGTGGTCTTCTGCTACTGTAAACCATCTACTTCATGGTTCGACATGTTTTGCCTTCAGAGATGGTATTCTGCATACCTTGGTTGTAACAAGTGGTTATTTGAGTTACTGATGCCTTTCTGTCATCTCAAACCAGTCTGCCCATTTCATCGACAAGGCACTTTTGTACACACAACTGCCGCTTACTGGATATTTTCTCTTTTTCGTTTCTGAAATACTCAGACCAGCCTGTCTGGCACCAGCAACCATGCCACGTTCAAAGTCACTTAAATCCCATTTCCCCATTCTGATGCTTAGTTTGAACTTCAGCAAGTTGTCTTGACCGCATGACCATGTGATTGGCTAATTAGCTATTTGTGTTAATAAGCAATTGAACAGGTGTACCTAATAAAAGTGGCCAGTCAGCGAATGTATACTTGTGTGTATGATGTTAGAGTGTATGTATGTTTAAGTGTGCAATGTGTGAGCTGATGTGTATGAATGTGTAAGTGTATCAAAGGGAAAAGAAAAATGTTGGTGCGCTAAGCTAGTCCCATGCCCAAATAATAATTGTAATGTGTAAAATGAAGCCTACTAAACAGGTGTGAGCATGCTGCAAATACAGTGTATTGGCTGTACAGTGTATACAGAAAAACAGAACTGTCTGCGCTTCTCACCCTACCAAAGTTGGCAACAAATATATAAATATAAAATAAATGAGAGGTTTTGGTTATATGAATTGGCCAAAGCATATTTAAGTATGGTGTTAGAGTGAGTGTGTGTTATTGTATAGAGGTAGAGTGTGTATTTTAGTGTATGGTGTTGGCTTGTGCGAGTATATGGTGTTAGCATTTATATGTGAGCACATGCTGTGGTGCAGTAACGTGTGTGTACGTGTTACTGTATGTACGTATGTGTGTACGTTGGTGTATGGTGTTTCTTAGTGTATGGTGTTAGCTTGAGTATGTGCCTCCTATAGTGTTGTGGCCAGAAGAGGCACCTTGTCAATCTATGCCCTGTTGTGAATAACCAATTAAAAAAACTTCAGTACATGGAGGAAGGTGAAGGAGGTCCTTCCTTCCTCTTACTTGCATTCTTGTTCTGTGCTGCATTCCTTACTCCATGAGTAGGCTGATCCAATTTGTACTGGACCTTTTTGAAGAATTTTGGATCAGCCCGAGGGGCAGCTGCCCTCCTGGCCAACCCAGTTTTCAAATGGAGAACTTGGAACCTAACTTCCTAGAGGGTCCACCTGCTATACCACATTTCTTTTCCCCAGCCACCTATAGCTGTTGTACTGTGTAATGCCCCTCACTACTGGGACTTTCTATTTGTATTTTCTGAGATACTTCATCAAATTCTTCCCAGGGCCATGCCATGTTAATTTATTCACAAAAATTAGCATTTATAACACCATACTGGTTAATACATTGAGGAAATATAAACCTACATGGGATAGGTATTCAGTTCTTGGTCTAGTCTTATTTACAGGAGGCTTATATATAGGAGAAACCTGAAAGTCATTTTCTGTTCTAGGAAAAAAATAGACAGGATAGGTTGGCTGAATGGTTCTTGCCTTCCTTTAATTCCATGTTTCTTTATTGAAGACTATATGAAAAAGGTTACAACAGACTGTACTCTTAAACTGCTTGTGATGATTTCTTCCTTGTCTCAAAGAACAATAATGTTCTGGAAGGGGATGACTAATCTTAACTTGATTTGAGAAGGTTCTTCAACCTTATTTGACTTTACAGAAAATAGCAAACCCCACTAGACATTCAGAGGAAATCCTATCTGTTTTTTAATGCCTTATAAATCTTTCATATCTGCCCTGCTCCAACATCAGGCCTGCATAGAATAAAATAGACAAAATAATATATCCATCCAACAATAGAATTTTGCCTCCCTCAACCTACTACTTCAAGTAGCTAATATACCAAACTAGGGAGAAACCTAACTATCTTCTCTCCTACAAAGCTTATTTCACCTGCTCTGTTTGATTTCTACATTGATTCATTTATTTAATTGGTAGTTATATAGGTGTATTTTCCAGTGATGCTTCTTTAATTTTTGGAAATACAAATGTAGTTTACTTATAATTCATTTTAGTTAATGAAAGAAATATTATGTGCAAATCCATTCCAAAAGTATTTAAATAAACCAAGAACCAACTAAAAGCTAAACTAAGGTACTAAGGAACCCCATACAAAAGTATAAATCTAGGGAAGCCTAATACAAAATAACTATGCAGAGTTTTCTTTTGTTACACAACATTTGTCTTTATGAATCCCATAACTTAAGGTAAACTGCTCATACATTTTACTGTTTAGAGTGCTCATTTTATGTTCTGTCTCTTTCGACTATTTAAAAAGCACTTTTCTTTAATGCTTGGGTTTTCCTATATGAAACATTTAAGCCCTCAATTGCACATACATAAAGCTGAATGTTTTAGAGCTCCTAGGAGACATACATTAAATAATAGTCTCCATGTCATGTGCCTACTACTACTGTTGGTTCTGTACTCCATTACCTACTAAAAGACAACAGATTTCTTATTTTCAAGAACTGAAACAAGATCACAAACCTTATTATATAGAAACCAGTTATTGTGAAGGTATGAAAAAAAATTCATAAACAGTTGCTTTAATTCTGTGGATGTAGCAGGTACTGGGGTGAGGAGCATTTTTGGCATCTTGTACAGAACTCCCACCATAAATAATTACACTATATGGAAAAAAGTATTGGGACACCTGACCATTACACAAAGAGGGACTTTTATGACATAGCAGTGGAAACATGTTCTGTGGAGTGACGAATAACCCATCTCTGTTTGGCAGTCTGATGGGTGAGTCTGGGTTTGGCTGATACCAGTAGAACGTTACCTGCCTGACTGCATTGTGCCAACTGTAAAGGTTGGTGGAGAAGGGATAATGTAAATGGCTGTTTTGCAGGTGTTAGGCTAGGCCCCTTACTTCCAGTGAAGGGAGATCTTAATGCTTAATCCAAGACATTTTTCACAATGCTATGCTTTCAACTTTGTGAGAACAGTTTGGAGAAGGCCCTTTTCTATTCCAGCATGACTGTGCCCCAACATGACACAAGGCAAGGTCAATAAAGAAATGTTTGGATGTGCTTAGTGTGGAAGAAGTTGACTGGCCCGCACAGAGCCCTGATCTCAACCACATCTAAAAACTTTGGGATGAACTGGAATTCTGAGCCAGACTATCTCATCCAACATCAATGCCTGACCTCACAAATGCTCTACTGGATGACTGGGCAAGAAATACCAAAATCTTGTGGAAAGTCTTCCCAGAAGAGTGGAAGATATTATAGCTGCAAAGGGGGGACCAACTACATATAAATGTCTATGTATTTAGAATACAATGTAAAAATATATTAAGTATATGGGGAGAGCCCCATGTCCTCCATCAATCAATAGGGGTCTGGGCATGTGGGGTGAAACATGCATGTTGGAAATCACATATATGAACACATATATGCAACTTAAAAAGCAACTCATTTGTTGGGCAGAGAGCATTTAATTGGTAAACTATTAAACTAAGTAGCTCCACTGTCACACCATCTGTTTGCTTACATTATACCTTTCCAGAACGAGAGGTTTGCTAGGATCATAGCAGTGGTGTTTTACGTTGAATAATTACAATATTTATGCCGTGAATGCTTTTTATTTCTACAACCTGTGAATATGTATACAGGACATCTGCAGTTTTACCATCAGGAAATTAAAAATTATGACGAAATAAAACAAACCATACAGAAGACTTTAAAATGTATTGGTATTCACTGAACAAAAAAATAATTGTATCACATAGCATATCTTGAGAATGTACAAAATTTCCCACTGGGTGACACCAGTGAACTTACAATAAATACAAAATAAAACAGCTGTAAAGCAGCTTCATAAATATATGGTACAATAACATAAAGACTAATCGTGGGATTGTGGTTTTAAGTGTGACTGATGAAGTTGAAGTTGTCAATGTTTGATAATTTTTTTTCCTGTACAGAACACAGTACTATAGTGAAGATATTGATGTGAAGGCTAAGCACTTTCTTACATAACATGCAGTTCAGAATGTAACTAAAACGTCAAGCTGTGTATTTTTTAAATGTTTTCTAGCCAGCATTTGACGTACTAATACAAACAGGAAAGTAACATTAGCTTTCATTTCACTATGACTAAAGTTGAATTATTTTGAGCATTTGAATTTCAACATGCGGATTTAAATTTTATAAAGTAGAGTTTTGCAACTCCTGAGTCCCACTGACCAGTGGTGCAGCAGCAAGGTGACGTGAGACCTATGCATCCAGCGTGACTCCTCTATTCACCCAAATCATCAAGTGCCTTGATTGCCCTTTCTTCCATACCATCAGGGCAGGTAGGTAGGTTTGTGATTTCAAACCTTCACTTAACTCCAAATAGCAATCTTGGATTCTAAACTCCAACAAACAAATCACTTTGCAATCAATAGAGGAAAATCATTTACTGAGTGATTTAGTGGGCTGCACAGACTATTATTATTAGTTATTGTATTATTTAATACCGTACAATTCAACATAGCTTTAAAATAGGTAAACAGGACATGGTTAGTGGTATATAGCATAACAATTAGATGTACACAAATAACAAGGTTAAAATATAAAGGAATCTGTGGAACCTAACTGGATACACCTTTACAAACACGTTCCAGCCCCACCTGATGCTTTCACACCTTCTTAAAGCTGGATCTGTTCTCACTAGCTTCGGTGATTTTATTTTTTTATATAATACTTCATGAGTAAGGATAAGTGTTATCCTTTGAAGCAGCGAACCAGTGATCAAGTTTCATGTGTTCCTGATTTAATTGTATCTATAGTATGTAGCAAATGCTCAACTGTTTATTTTATGGGTAATGGCAGTTTTGCACTACAACAGATCCCCCAATAAACCATCAAAACCTGTCACAATGCTACATCTCCAGACATGATGGGTCATGTTATGTTATGCAATAAATCTCTGTGTTACATTGAAGGAGGACTCCATACAAATCCCTGGACAGACAGCCTTTCCAGTTGGGGCAAAGTGCTGTTTTCACATGTTTTGGAACAAAAGCATACAGATAATACAAAATACATATAATTATGACTCTTTTGTTTGCCTTTTTACTCACATAAGGTTCAAAGTATTTTTCTTTATTTGATGGTAAATTTACCGGAATTAATAATTTATATCCCCTCTTCATGCTTCATCTTCATGTTATTATAAACCTCACATATGCGACACTGATTTCTAAATAAAAAATGTTTATACTGGTATTTTTGCAGTTAAAAGATAGATTAGCACCTTCTTCTCAAATAGATTTTGACCTTTGGTCCTATCAAAGGCAGCTAGACGAAATGCTTAAATACTTTATTTCCCATTCAACAAACAGGTTACAGAAGGAAACATTTTCAGCTCTGCTGTCATTGTACTGGGTGGCAGCCTAGTGTCATATTGTATTGTCCACATGCTTTGCTTTCGTTTAAAACATCTGCCTTTAGAAACTAGTACCAAGGCTCAGTGGTCTGGAAGCTGTTGACTTATAATGGCACCAGCTCAAAAAATCCATTACAATTGGACCTATTGTTATTGCAGCTCTCAAGCAAAATAGACAAGTGAATCACATTTGAGACAGCTATTTACTAAGAAAGTGTATACAAAGAGGGCATTTGAATGACACTTAAAACAGAGCATACATAGCCAGGAAGTTAGGCATCAAAAAGGACAAGAACATTCACTAAATAATGAATAATAAAATTATAGAAAGGAGAGCAAGGGAAATCATTTTATATTAAACTGCCTGAATGCACAACCTTCAAGGATATTTGTATTTTGTACATTGACCTTATATGGCTTTTTCAGATATTATAAATAAAAACATATGTTTTATGGCTAGGTAACAGTACTGTGCATTACCGTCTGATGCTTCTGTCTCCAATAGGTCTGTAATTTACCTCCAGACAGCCAGATATTAGTAACACAAAAGTATGCCCTGTACTTTCGGCTTGCTCTATCCCCTCTTCTTCTCTCTTTCCTTTCCTCTCCCTCTTTTGTTCTCTCTATTCTCCCACTTCTTCCCTCTCTTTAAGACTACTTATCATATCTATCCTTCCTTCTTTTACTTACTTTCTTCTCGCCTTCTCTCTTCCTTTTTTCTTCTCTCTCTCTCTCTCTTTGTATCGTTTTTCCGCCTCCCTCCACTTCACTTTCTGTCATCTCCTCACATTTCTCATTTCCCTTCATTTTTCTTCTTTCTCTTCCTCTTTTTTCTATTTTCTCTCTCCATCGTCTTTCTTTGACTCCCTTTTCATCTCTCTAGCAATCACAGGTTCTTTTTTTCTTTATATCTTTTCTTACTGCAGAATATAAAAATACACATGCCTGATTGCACAATGTGCCCTACCGAAGTTGACCAACAATTCCCTATGACAAGGCTATAATATATTAGATACATATAATGGTCAATCAAATAAAAATCAAAATAATTGTTCAAAATGATTTATATTAGTAATTTAGATAATCATGAAATATATTCTGTGTCAAATACTGAGAAGCTTTGAAATAATTGTATCTTTAACAGTGGAGGCCAAGTGGGTGTTGTGTAATCGGCGAAGAAAAAGAATTCAGATTTAAGTCACAACCAAGGACTTGAATTTTTAACTGTAACGTATTGCCACAGAGGATGAAAGGAATAGTACAAAACCAGACAAGAATGGTTGTAGAACTTTAATGTCTACAACACAAAATCTGTTATTAACAATAATAGACAATGTTTCATGGTTGGCAAGATTTAGCACCTTTATTTTTGAATGAATTTTTTGTGAATTATGGTTTTATTTTGTAATGTCAGATACAGAGAATTTTTTTTCATATAAATATATATATATATCCGCATTAAACATAACTATATTTTGTCTCTCATGTAAGAGCTTCTATTAGTTTATTAAAGTATCAAGAGGTAGGTTGTAATGTTCTATATACCTTCCTTTTATGTCTCACTCTCTTCCCAAGTGTCCTGATCAGCTTTCATGGCTTATATCCATTGTAGACATGATAATCTTTTTGTAATGCGTAATTTACTGGGTCTATGATGTTAATGATACTAGAATGGAGACAAACAATATCAGTAAAAACAATTAAATGAGAATTTGAAGGTAAGCCAAAGTCCCTCTTTTTGAAACCATCCACAAAGGCCATAGTATTGGCACATGTTTCGTTTAAGCACCATGGAATCTGGGAAACTGGAAGTGAACATTTTTAGATATTCATTTAAAATGCAAAAGATCCAGAATGTAATAATACTGTAACACAGCATATGTTTGGTGCATTATACTTGATTAACAGTCATTATTTTTAATTTGTGGTCAGAGTACTATCTTAGTCTTTCCATATTATTATAGCCTGCCTAACAGAAATCTGTTTACAACTGCAATATTATTTCTGTGATAAATTTGTTTATGAGAAATTAAAACGCAGCTCATGATTTTCACTATTTTCCTCATTAAACATAATTTGAAAAATTTCATTTTTTATTATATTTATATTACTCCAGATGGCGAAAACATGTTAAGGAGCAACATGGATTTCTAAATGCAAAGAAGTATACTTATCTACAATATTTACTGTAGTCCCACAGCAGAGAATGAGGCAAAGATAAGCCCTTTCATGGCAAAAGTGATTGCTACCCATTGCTTTACTTTTAACTGTGTTCTATATGTATGTGTGTGTTTACATGAGATAATATACATATTTGATCCTGCTGCTACATCTTCGACATTGTATGAAAAGGAACAGAAAGGCCATAACACCTTGTTTTATCTTGTGTAGTAGACCTTAGACCTTTATTATTCCATCAAGTGCAAACTTGATCGAAGGGTTATTGTCGAGTAGTAAACAAGCTCACTTAAATATAAACATGTGATAGCAATAGGTTGGGTTAATTCCATTACAACAACACAAACAGCATAGTAAACAATGTGATAGGTTGGGAAGAAACCAGATAACTCATAGAAAGTATGTCACAATCAACTGGCGATGGTACCCAAAATGCTTCATTCAGCACTTTAGGTATATTAATATGCAAGCTTACAGAGAAAGAATTGGGCTGGCTACAGGGGCGTACCTAGAGTATTTGGCACCTGGGGCGGATCCTGTATGTGGCACCCCCACCCCCCACATACACTTTAAAACTGCATAGCTTCTACCGTTATATACCGGTGCAGACACTGAAGGTGGTACAGCATTACTGTTATCATTATATACATTGACGGTGGTACAGCATAACACTTATCACTATATACTGAGGCACACATTGACAGTGGTACAGCTTAATCCCTATCACTATACACTGAGCCAGGCATTGACAATAGTGCAGCATAACTCCTATCACTATATACTAAGCCAAACATTGATGTGGTGTAGGCCTACCACTTCATTGTCTGGCTTAGGGATGCCCTGAAACTAATTCTGGACTGAAACCGAAAATGCAGCATTTACCTGGCCGAAACCAAATATGACCCCCCCACACCATAAAAAAAATCTAACACATTTATTTAAAGTAAGTAACACACCAAAATAGGACAAAACAATTAAATAACAATATTAATAATATATATATGTAACCAAAGAAAAAATGGGCACTCACGGGTCTTTGCAGTAAAGTGCATTAAACACTAGTTTATTTCAATCAGCACGGCCAACGTTTCGGACCACCTCCAGTCCTTTCTCAAGGCAAAGACCCGTGAGTGCCCATTTTTTCTTTGGTAACATATATCTGGCTATTTTTGGAGCACCCGGACAACTAAAAGCCTGTGTATATTAACAATATTTCTGTGCAGCCGCTCCCTTTGGTTTGTGTGTATATATATATATATATGATTGTTAACAGCAATGACATTCCTATCATGTCCAGGCATACCCAGATTCCAGGATATACTGGCAGACTTGGCATGATAGGAGTATGATTGCCCTATCTACCCCTTCTCACTCCCTTCTGCCCTATCTACCCCCTATCCCCCATCTCACTCATTCTCCCTATCTACCCCCGCCTAACTATCTACCCTCTCCCTCTTTGAAGTTCACTTACCTTTCAGGAGTCCTGCAGTGGGGGTGAAAGGCCTCTGTCTCCCAGCTCTGCC
>VKOC01028683.1:0-16265 GCA_009364415.1 Spea multiplicata
GTCTTTGCTCGGTTTGGTGAAATGTTATCTTTTGAAAAAGATTTTCTTTCTTTGTAAAGGGTGGCCCCCCCCTGACAGCCCTTGGATGGTTATCCCGTGTGCCGGTTCTCCGTGGCCACATCTTACGCCTTTCTCAAGTATTTATCGCAGGGGAGGAGAGCCATATATCAGAATAAATCTCGTTAACCCTGTCGCTGTTTATAGCAAAAAAAATAAAATGCAGGACGATTCCCGGTTATGTGAAATATTGTCCTATTATGGAATCAGCTGATGGTATTTTAATAATAAAAAAATTAAACACATGGGGCCAGCTGACATGTTTTCTTTTGTGGTTTTTCCCCCTTTTTTATTTTTGAGTTATGCTTTATAATCCCCCCCAACAATCCCCGCGAAGACCTGGTCTTCATCTCTTCTCCAATGATCGATGTTGTATTTATCTATCTTAATTTTTCCCTAAATTGCCATTTTTTTTTTTTAAAACTTTTTGTCGGCGGATGCTTTTCCTCTGTAAATGGAGCTTAAACTTCAGATGCTCCCGTAGGGCAGTCTGTGAAGCGGCTGTCTGATGGTGGGGAGCGCCCCAAACATGTTTTGTATGGCATTTCAGACACGAGGGGGGTCTCTTAGGACCACTTCATGTCAAAAGGTCCAGACGTGGACCTCCTCGCTGTCTTGTGCCGAGAGTTATACCAACCAGATCCCACTCATGATCCCGATGAAGGGTGGAATGTGTTTCTCGAGTTGTTGGTTGACCTTGTGTGTGGGATATTTGCCTTGTGTGTCGGTTCTAGGACACACGCACACACGTGTGCGCGCGCTGTCTCTCTCTCTCCCTCTCTGAACGAGAGATGACATTAGTTGTGTTTAGAGCTGAAGCTTCATTCTCGAGGGTTGACTGACAAAGTGGGCAACATAGCTGGTCGTTGGTACACCTTCCTTACAAATAACATTTCAGGGGCTTCCTTGACCTGCTGCATGATAGTTGATAAGTGACCACCCATCATAAAAAGGTGGACCGCTTTAATTTGTCCAATATATCCAACATTTCACTAATAAAAAAAAACAAAACAGATAGATGTTAGGCTCACATCACCCCACGCTTGGGGAGGGTGACCTCAAAATGTCAGGTCTTCCGTTTCTTTAGAACCTATTTGCTTTTAAGAGATCTCATGGGAACGAATAGTTGACCGTTTAGAAGGAGATGCCACCCAACCATCACTGGGCGTAAGAAGGATTCCTACCAAGGTCTAGGATCTGAGGGAAAAGCACGTAGAACCATGAGACCCAAGTGGTATAAGAAGGTCCCATCGCACCGGATGATCGATTTCTTTCTAAAGGTAGTCATCCAAATCCGAGCTGACCCTTTAAAGTTAGATGGGCCACCATCTTGGGTCAACCATCATCTTTGCATGTAGACAATGGTGCTCTTTGGATAAACCCATAAAGTACATTAGTCTAACCCGCTTCCAAAAAATGTGACAGCTGTTATTGGAGGCGATTTCTTTGGATTAATTGCTAGGGAAACCATAATATACATAAAAACCATCAAAATCCCACCTTGCTCTTTTCTTTACATTGCGTTTCAATTAGCCACTTAAAACGTCGGAAATCCTCGTTAAACTAATTCCCCGGGATTGAGGGAAGAATAAGACGAGGAGTGTTTCTATTAAACGTCGGGATGACTAAAAGAATCTTTCAAAGCGTTCGAGAAAAAATACCATCTTCCGTACAAAGGAATAGCTTAACGGGGCTGAAGAGATCAGGGGAAAAAAATCCAAAACAAGGGCTTTCAGCGGATAAAACCGGCCCCTTTTAAAAAAAAAAAAAGAGGAAGATCCGGGCAAACAATGAAAGTTTGTAGCGTGTCCCTGGCCCCCGCGCAGAATTCAATGCGGGTTTAGCGGGGCGAGCGGAATTTGTATGACACAAAATGATTAAAGGGCTGAGTTACGTTAAAAACTCATCAAAGGAACGAGGTAGCCCCCCCATCTGTTGTTTTTAACCCGTATACATTAACCCTTTCAGGCTGCAATTGCCTCTTTCCAAAAACCAATAAGCATCGATACTAATGACGGAGCCCCATGGGGGGGGGGTACTCAGAGCTGGTTGCAGGGGTGATGTCAGAGGGTCAATAAACCCACCGATGTTACTATGGCTCATGCCCCCCCCCCCCGAGATAACACCCAGAGGGGGTATTCTGGCATAGACCGGTTAGTTAAAGAGGGGCAGATCACTCTACTGGGCACCCAATGGTCCAAGGGCTGGTTGGGGAGATCAGGGGTCTTCCCATATAACCATCCCGTTACCACTATGGGGGGCTGTGATGAGCCTCCTCATCCTCCATGGTTTTTTAACGGAGCACGCTGGAATATGACATCATCAGCATGGAGGACCGAGGTCATAGAGGTCGGAGCTAGGGGTCATGTGAGGGGTCCTGCTTTTGAAGGTGTTTGTGTGAGGAAGCGCTTAGAACGTTTATTGTTTATTCCGTAACATTCCCTGTTCTCTTCTTCTCACTTTTAATTAAAATTAGTTAATTCCGTATAATAAAACATTATTTTTCTCCCATGAAAGAAAAAAAAAGAGGTTTCTTTTGTACAAATTGTTAGACTCACGTTTTTTTTTCCCTTCGAATAAATAAGATTTTTTTTTTACTTTATGGCTGTGAATTAAAAAAATGTTTTTCCATTTTTTTTGAAATAATCCCACAATATTTTAGGGATGTTAGCGGCTGCGCTGAAACAAAACGTTATTTAGAGAGCGAAGAAAGGGTTAAACTGCGATTTTTTCGCACAAGTCGCCCGCCTTTATTCACTCCGGTTACAAAGGCTGATTTGGGATGTAAAAAACCCGATTTGTGGGATTAGTATAATATATTTAAATCTCCTTCATTTATCACCAAGGTGATCTAAAAAAAACAGCGTCGTAAACATCAGCGCGATGTATAGGAAGAAAAAGAAGAACATTTGGCCGACATCGTAACAAATCACGGAACACGGGCAGCATTCTGACACCTCTATTCATAACGTGTAATGTAAGGGACTTTACTGAGAAGGTGGTAGATAAGTGGAACAGCCTCCCAGCAGAGGTGGTAGAGGGTAATACAGCGAGGGTATTAAACATGCATGGGATAGACATACGGCTCCTGAATATAAGACGAGACCAACGACTGATTAAGGTTTGAGTCTTTACAGCAGGAGAAACGGGCGACTAGACGGGGGCCGAATGGGGCCGATCTGCCGCAGATGCTCCTTTAGTGATTTATATAGCGCCGTCATATTCCGCAGCGCTGTACACGGTCTTTCGTGTTCGTTTCCAGGTATTTATTTGCATCAGCAGAACGGGGTTATTTCATTTGGTTTTAGAACAATCAGCTCATCATAAGAAAAGTAACAAAGTTTCCACCCCGTTTGGTGATTGTGAAGCCGAGGGCAGAGGCTTCCGAATGATTAATTCCATCAGAACTGCGGTTGGTTCCTGAATGAACGCGAGGCGGATGAATGACGATGTTTATTGAGCTAAAGACCGGAAATTTGGTTTATTGCCCGATCTCATGATTTATTTCAAAAAAAAATATCTAGAATTGAAATATTTTATAATGCAGGATTTCTTATCACTTTAAGTGAAAGTAGATCTATTGCTTTTCCCCAATTCCATGTTTTAAAACGTGATCCGCTTCCTGTTCCCAGTCTCTGCCTCGTTTTTCCTCCCCGTTAAGTTATCCCTCCCCTGTTCTTAATTCGCTGATTGCAGTTGATTGGTTCAGACAGAGAACATCGGGACAGGGAACTGATGAGATAACGCTGGCTCTGCCACAGGCTGCCACCGAACCTTTATACTAAGTATCTCCAAAATAACTGGAGGAAGCAAGGGATGCCCAATAACCCCCCCCACGCAAATGGAAAAGAAGATGGTAGATAAGTAGAACAGCCTCCCAGCAGAAGTGGTACAGATGGCCCTGGCACTTTAAGGCTGGTGGCCGCCTGATGACATAAGTGCAGCCGGTTCTATCCAGAGTATGGGTCGCTGTCGGGCCGGCGGGCAACCCGGTCATTTATCCATAATGCCAGATTAACCCCTTAATTCTTAGGGTTGAATTTGATGGGTTTGGGTCTCCCCCACAACCAAAATTACTAAATTAACCCCTTCCAGGCCCCTGAAAGCGCGTCAGGGTAGATCTAGCCATTGATCCTTTCCATTAACCCCCCGGAGGGTTCCAAAAAAAACCTCGAACGTCACTATTTCCTTTTCGATGATGTCAGCGGCAGAAATCACCTGTAACATTCCGGGGCTTTTGTTCCCCGGAATGTTTTTTTGTGAAACGATGCGCTTTATGCGAATTCAGAGGGTTTAAGGAAGATCGTCTGATGTCGCCGGCGGTTCATGTAAGGATCTGCCTTGGTTCGGTTTTGATTGACAGGACCCTCGCTATATATCCGAGGACCGGAGGAGCGCCTCTCGCAGACGCCGGCCGAGGAGCGAGAACCCACAGACGACGTTTAAAGGTCTGCTCCGTTTTTACTCATTTTTCACTATTTTTTTAGAATTTTCTACGTTCTTAGAATTTTCCTGTCTTCTTTCGAGCGACGTGTTTATAAACAAACAAGACAGATGTGAACAATTACTCTCTCTCTCTGTTAAAGCAGCTTCAATTATTTTATTTAATAGTTGATTTTTTTTAAAAAAAGTTAATTTGAATGTATAGAATATTTGCAGTTAATTTTTAATTTTTAAGAGACACAGAGAGATGTAGATAGATAGATAGATAGACGGACGGACGGACAGATAGAATAGGAGATTTAGCATTTAGAAAGATAGATAGACAGACAGATAGATTAAGATAGATAGATAGATAGATAGATAGATAGATAGATAGATTAGTATAGTTAGTTTAGATCAGATAATATAAGGATGGATTTAGATAGATTAGAATAAGATGGATAGATAGAACAGATAGATAGATATAAGGATTGGTATAGATAGATAGATAGATAGATAGATAGATAGATAGATAGATAGAATTAATGGATAGATAGAATTAGATAGATTTAGATAGATAAGATATAGGGATGGATGGATAGATAAGATAGATAGGGAAGGATTAAAGGCATAGACAGATTAATGGATAGATAGAATTAGAATAGATAGATAGGATAATAGATAGATAGATTAATAGAATAGATAGATAGGATAGATAGTTAGGATAGATAGATAGGTAGATTAGAGTAGATAGATATTAAGGATGGGATAGATAGATAGAAGATAGATAGATAGAAGATTAGATAGTAGGATAGATAGATAGGATAGATAGATAGGATGATGGTATGGAAGATAGACAGATAGATAAGATAGATAGATAAGATAGATAGATTAGATAGATTAGATAGATAATGGATAGATAGATTAGGATAGAATAGGACAGATAGATAGATGGATAGATAGATAGATAGAAGAAGATAGATAGAGGATTGGATAGATAGATAGATAGACAGGATAGACGGACAGACGGCGATAGATTGGAAAATGATAGATTAGATAGATAGATAGATGGATGGATGGATTAGATAGACAGATAGATAGATAGAATAGATAGATAGAAGATAGATAATGGATCAGATAGATTAGATAGATTAGGGACAGATAGTAGATGGATAGATAGATAGATTAGATAGATAGATAGAGGATGGATAGATAGATAGATAGACAGATAGACGGACAGACGGATAGATGGATAGATAGATAGATAGATAGATAGATAGACGAATTAATAGATGGATAGATAGAATTTTCTGAATACTGTTCCCCCGCTGGCCGTGTTTTTTGATGCTGTTCTCGGGTTGCAGGCACCGCCGTGATGAATCCGGCCGGAGTGACGCGGCTTCTCCTTCAGCTCCTGGTCTTGGCTTCGTGTGCCGGAGCCCAAGCGACGTCCAACATAAGCCTGCGCACGTTCGTCGGCTGCGCGGTGCGAGAATTCACTTTCTTGGCCAAGAAGCCCGGGTGCAAAGGCTTGCGGGTCACCACCGACGCCTGCTGGGGGCGCTGCGAGACCTGGGAGGTAAGTGGCCCAGTCCATCAGCTCCGGAACATGGATGAGGGAAAGAAAGGTTCTAGGTATCTTGGTTGGAATGTTCTAAAGATTACGAGATCGAAGAGTCCGATGCATCGTCTTTTTGTTACATAAAACTTTGTATAAAAATTGTGAAAAAAACATTATTTTTTGTTAATTGATATTAATTATATTTTTTTAAATAATTTTCAACCTGGGGAACCCCCCCCCCCCCCCAATACCTTAAATTTTAGGTCTGCTTTTCATTTCTTTTGGAAAGAATTAATTTATATTTGAAAAGGGTTAAAAAAAAGAAAATCCGTCTCCTGTGTTACTTTAGTAATATTCTCATTTTTTTTTAAACATAAACCTTTTTGGAGAAAGGCTGCAGCTTCTCAGAGTTGAAAAGGAGCCAATCAGTGAAAAGAAAGCCACTTGCAATTGAAATGATGAGGCGTGTTTAGACCCCCCCCCCCAGAACTCCCCAGAGCTGCAGCTGACTTGGCAGAGTGTCCCTTAACCCCTTTGTCCTTTAACCCATTGGTGACCATGCAACGTTGTGAGCCCTTAGCGTGCACGGGCTTGGTCGTGAAGGGGTTAAACCTCGCGCTGGCCCAGTCGTATCGCCACGATGAGATTTGGTGATGATTCCCGATTGTCTCCTCTTCCGCCCCCCCCGCTGCAGAAACCCATCCTGGACCCCCCGTACCTGGACGCTTACCACCGAGTCTGCACCTACAACGAAACCAAACTGGTCACCATAAAGCTGCCCAACTGCGTCCCGGACGTGGACCCGTCCTTCACCTACCCCGTGGCGATCCGGTGTGACTGCGGCGTCTGCTCCACCCCCACCACGGAGTGCGAAACCATCTGACCTCCCTTCTCCGCGGGGCTCATACAACTGGTTTTAGCGCCGTTAAAGCTGCTGTCCCACTGAGACAAAACATGAATCGCTTTCCCCAGCGTGCTAAGCCAATAAAGCTTAACGGATCTGTCCATTTGTTCATTTTTTTTTATCGTTTCCATAGCTACAACCTATCAGTACCTGCTTTTGTGTCACATGATGATTAAGTGTTCCCAGAATAAAAGCAAATGAGGCAAAATTTGACAATTATTTCTGGAAAAGGGTTTGGGCATCAAACAGTGCATTAAAGTTATTTAAATTGTGTTAACTATTTTCACTGTCGCCTGTTTTAACAGCGCTACAGACTCTGTTGGCGCTGTAGGAATAAATCTAACATAAGGCGATGTCACAAAATGCTTCTATTTAAATTTTAATAAATTTAAATTGCAATCCCCTGCCTAATCCAAGCCTTTTGGGGATTAATGGAGTATTTTTCTTATTTCTGTCTGTATTCTGTGCAGCAATCAGTATGAAGATCTGAGTCATAATTAATTAAATTTTTTTACATAAAAAAACCAAAGATTTTCCGCTGTAAATGCTTAAATTCTTTATTTACAGTCATTTTCTAGGAAAATACACGTCTACCCGGGTACAAAATGAATGAATAACCCTGCGGTGTCATGCAGCGTGCGTCCCATTAAAAAAGAAATTAAAACTAAATCGGATCCACCAGTAATAATAATCTTATTGTTGGGATTCCCTGGTGGAAAAAAAAACAATTAAAAACATAAAATAAAAATTCCGATAATAAAATAATTTCCAGATTCAGGATCCGGTATCTACAATCGTTAATATATTTATAGCCTTATATATAATAATAATGAGATCTAAGATTCCCAAAGTAGTAAAAATGTTATATTTTTTCATCCCCCCCCCCCCCAAACACGCACAAGATTATAATTATGAAAACTACGCCGCAACACTAAGAGTGCATTGAAATTTATGGTAAATAGTTACTTGGATCCTGTCTAAAATCAGATTTTTATCTTACAAAAAAAATAAAGAAAATTCAAAATTACAAACATTTCAAAGAAATTTTGTATCATTGTAAATGTATATTTTCTATTCCAAGAAGCGGACCAAGAGAGCGGACTAGTTTTTTTTATTATGTTGGAGGAAGCCATTTTTTGGTTGTTGCAGTTATACGCTTGAGCACTTCCTGAATAGCAGACCGTAACAGGAAGTAGCTATGTGCAAAGGTAAATCGCTTCCTCGGCCTCACTGAAAAAACACGGTTCCGGTTTTATTAAGGCACTGAATTAGGATTTCACTTTTAAAAAATTAAAATTATGCCGGACCGGAGGGGGGGGTGAGGTGTTTTCTTCGCTCGGTGTCCTTCGGAACCTGGGGACAGAAAGAAATTGTCTTTGAAACTCCGTATTTAAGGCCTTGAAGCTCCAGAGACGCAATTGGTCAACAAGGGAATATATATATATTTTTTTGGAAAATTGCATTTAGTTAAAGCGTAACCTTGGTCTAAATTATTAAAAAGGAGGAAAAAAAAACTTCCAAAAAAAACTATCAATATTTAATTTGTGGCACTAATGGGAGGAAGCCATTTTCTCGGTTTGCCTAAAAAATAATGGAAACCATTTAAGAAACACTTTTGCGTCTTCCGAGACCTGTATCCATTTTCAGCGTCCCTTGGAATTTCCCATTTCCGCTATAATATATATTATTTAAAGAATTGGGTTATTTTGACCGGCGTTGCCGTTGGTTTTTACGCAATCACCTTATTTTCTAATGGCTGATAAGGCACATATTGCGCATGGACCCAGGTCAGTGAGAAGTATCACAGCTCGATACGTTTGTTAATATTATATTCCGGAAGTATCACAGATCAAAGGCTTCCCCCCCAATCACTCGGGGGACCCTGATTGGTCATACCCTCCTCCAATAACTCTACTCGGTTTACCCCGGGCGCCGCTCATTGGCGGTTGGCCGATCTCATACAACGGTACAAGAATTGCGACATTTGACGCAGCGGCTTTTCTTCTTCTTTGGGTTGAAGACGGTGAGGATCGCTTCGTCAAACACGTTCTTCAGACCCTTCTGGGTCAGGGAGGAACACTCCAGGTAGCATTGGGCTCCGATCTGAAGACAAAAGAGGGCATGTTAGATGAGTCCCAATCTAGGATCTGCCCCTCTGCCGCCACCAACTCTGCGCATGCACCACCCATTGCGTTTCCAACAGTTACCAATTTGGTTAATCTCCAAAGTAGTTGTTGCCCCGCCCCCGAATCCTACCATTTTTGCCAGTTTCATTCCTTGTTCATGAGTTATTGGTTTTTCCTTCATATGAAGAAGCCGCGCCAAGGTCTTAGGGTCGTCCCGTAGATCAATCTATAAACAGACGCGGGCACAGCATGTGTTACACACGTATGATACATGTTATCGTGTCACGCACATTTTCCTGGTTGAAATCCATGCATCTGGTTCCTTAAAAGCGAGAAAAGGAGTCTAATACTCGTCGTGTTAGATGCATACGGGAGTCCATTTTGATTGTATTTTAATATATGCAAATCTTTGCAGGCATTCCTTAGTTATTTGGTTAGTTAGTCCTCATTTAACTCCTCCCCCTTGCTGCCTCTACTGAAGGAAGGGAGCATTCGTCAGTACACTTCCTGCACATGCTCAGTAGAACTTTCTGAAATCAATGGCGGTAGCCAATCAGTTGTCTGCTATTTGGACACTGATGTGTTGCTAGCATATATGTGATTGGCTCCCACTTCAGCATCTTCAATAAGAGTGCTACCGAGCATGTGCAGGAAATGTACAGACTTAGGCTTCCTGTTTCCAGTATGAGCAGGTGGGGGAGGAGCTAAATCAGACAAAATGGATTCCTACATACAAGAAACAGGGCTGAGATTGTTCCTTAATGTAACATAAAGGCTGATGGGGTTGAGTTAGGACATCATGACTTGGGGCTCCATGTCATGTTGATCAAGGGTAGCCAACGGCAAATAATCTCGGCCGCAAGCTAGATGTTCTCGCCCCCAGAGGATTCCTAGGGGCAGTACCTGTGTTCCTATGAGTAAATAGGGTATGTGCGGCATCCGGGATCTGAGTTCCGAGACCCATTCTTCCCGGACATTGTGATAGGAGGCAGGATTCACGACGGAGAAACAGAGCAGAAACACGTCCGTGTTGGGATACGATAGAGGCCTCAGCTGATCGTAGTCTTCCTGTGGCAAAAAAATAACAACAATATATTAATAAATAAATAATAAATAATTAATAATAATAAAAAATATAATTTAATCCTTAAAAAAATTTTTATCAATTCATACAATCTGTTATATCTGAGTGCCGAAACTCTCGGGGATCCTGACTACGGAGCAGAAAACTGTTCCTGCATGATTATTCCTCCCCATTAAGTTATCCCTCTTGTTGTCAACTTGCTGATTGTTGTCGATGGCCAGACCGATACTACATCAGACTCTCAGAAGATTCTTCCGTATCATTATTTCCCTATTACCCCAAACACCAAGTGATGGCATCAAATACGGGGCAATTATGTAAATATAGAAAAAAAATTAAAAAAAAATTGTCATTTTTTAAAAATCCTGCTTTACACCTCTGCACCAGCAGGTGGCAGCAGATCCCCGTAGAAGACGCATGGCCGGAATCAACGGATAATTCATCACTTCGGTCTCTTCCTTGCGTATTATATCCAGATATATCGAGTCTACCTGGTGGGGTTCGTTATATGAGCGTCGGCTGAAGAATTTATTCATTGCCCCCCACATCTTTTAAAATTTTCAGCTTTATTGTTTCCGCACGGCCGCTGCTTGTAGTTATTATTTATACGCCGTTCAAAATGGTGGAGGGTAATAAACTATATTGGACGGAGGTGAATCCCCGCTCCTGGCGTCGCCTGGGTTTGAACCGACTCCGCTTCGCATTATCCATGATGTATTGGGCTGAACAGGAAGTCAAGAGTGCGCCGATATAATACCTCCCCGGTCTGATGGGAAAAGGGCAACATTATTTAAATACCCGCCACTAACCGTAACTCATTTCACTTAATAAAAGCTGCCATTTTTTAATCAGTACTGATTTTGGAGATATTTAAATAGTTTGAATCGGCTGGGATCGGTGGCAGCCTGTGGCAAAATCAGAATCCCAAATCAGTTTCCTGTCCTGAAGTTCTCCCCCGCCTTATAAAGGCTGCCTGAACCAATCAACAACAATCAGAAACAGGGGAGAGGTAGCAACGGGGAGGAATAATCCAAGGGTAGACGCATAAAATAGGCCTCTGATCCTTATGTCATTATTTATTTTAACCTGAAACGGGCAGAATAAATAAAAAACTGTTATTTTTTTCAAGGTTTTGCCCCCAGAAACTCCTTCAGTTCTGCTGATTTGATCGACCCGCAGGAGGAAGGTCGCTTTTTTGATGAGGGTATAACAGGGACTCTTCGATGCTGAAGACGGGAAACCTGAATTCCGGCTGCTGACTGTAAGTTTTTATATACAGTAAGCGTGTAAATGTTTAGGCTGCTCCGGAATATTTATTTCACGGGGCGGCATCGGCGGCGCCGCGCTGTGAGTCTAATTAGTCTCAGGAAGAAGATATTTGCCATTTCATCCAGACTGAGTTACAGCAATAACCTTTCCTCGCTGTAATAATGTAGCGTTGGCATTTCTGGACGGAAGAGCTTTTCTGTTCCCTGAGCATAGGTCAGAATGCAAGGACAAGATGATCTGCCTGCCAGCAGAAGTGGTAGAGGGTAATACAGCGAGGGTATTAAACATGCATGGGATAGACATCCGGCTCCAGAATCTAAGACGAGAGCGATGACTGAGGTTTTGAGGAGAATATTATATTACGCCGTTAAATGTATGTGATGTTTTATATGAATAAGATGGAGAATATAAAGAGAAGACGAGTTCTGCCGTAAAGCAAACAGCCCAGTGCTGCTCGTGAGCAGGGGGGCGGTGCTTAGAGATCACATGACCTCCCACAATGGCGCGCTCCGGTACACCGATTTAACTATAAGGAATACCTGGCCTGCTGTGTCGTAGAGTCCCAGAAGATACTGTTTCCCTCCGACGGTCACACTTACTAAAAGACAAAAAGGAGAAGAGCCGTTAGCGAGGACTTCGGGTTCATCCGCCATTTTTTATCATTTCACACCTCGTGATACCCCCCCAACACTCAAACAGTGGCAGTAAACACTCAGAGCAGGAGGTGGATGCATGGCACCTCCGACCAACACCACCGGCCCCCGGGACAGTAACACCAAAGTGACAGCTATCACCTCGAGAGAGATATCTTCCTAGAGATGACGCCTCTAGAACCGGACACAACGCTCTACGCTATACATTATACATGATACAGAACCGGCTCAGTCTTTCTTCGACCTTCATAAAGTATCCGGCGGGGGATGGGAGCCGAAACGTTAACGTTTAAAACCAAACCATGAGAAATGTTTTTCGGGACTCGAGTTGCAGGGTTCTAGAACACTCCTCGCCTGCCAATCCCGGAACCAAACGTGTCCAGAAAAGGACCGAAGGCGAGAATTATTAATCCCGATACAAGTTTGTTTCATTGTTTCTGATTAATGGAACCCAGAACTGTTTTCTTAAAGGAAAAAAAAAAAAAAGACCATTAATAATACCCAAGACGTCGGCGAATCTCCTTTTCCTGTCTACGGCTCCTCGTTACTTGGCTGCAGCTTTTATTATTAATGACCCGGAATACGCCTGCTCTCTGTGTAAATAAGGAGAAGAATTGCTTATGCTACAAAGCGCCGCGTTTTGTGTCTTAAAATAAGTTTCTTGGGGCAGTAAAGTGACTGAGCGATGGTGATGGATGCGGGCTATTGCATTGTGACTTTGAAAATGGTCTTTTTTTCCTAATACCTTGAGCCAATTTCACAGACTTTGCTAGATTACTGCGCTGACAACGGCCTAATTTCACTTAAAAATGAATTAATTTAAATACTAATATAATTAATTTAATATTGAACATTTATATTACTATAAAATTATAATATAATATATGCATGTATTTAATAATACTATATACTTTAACTATTCGAATTTTACCTATTACTAGATCACGATCTATAAATATAGTAATCGAATTATTTATATAATTTACATTTAATATTGAATTTATATTACTTATCAATGATATAAATATAATAAATATATATATATATAATGAATTAATTTATATATCATATTATAATATTGAAATTTATATTACTATCAAATTATCAATAGTTAATTTATAACATTTATAAAGTGGTATTATAAAAAATAAAATATTAATTTTAATATTAAATATTAATAAAATAATATTTATTTAATTTACAATATGTTGAGTAACGAGGTAAATATGTTGAGTAACGAGGTAAATATAAAACAGATTACTTTTTTTTTTAATCTTTATATAATCTTAATATCAGATTATTGGATTAAATAAACTCTACTGCAGGGTCACCTAAGGTTTCCGAAAATCAGAATCCGGCTCGTATATTCCTTTGACAGAGAGGGGCACATCTGGCCAACTCCGTTATTAAGATCATTTACCCGAGAGTGATTGATGAGGGGTAGGAAGATTTCAAGAGTTTCATACATGGGAGATCACCGGCATACAAAACCCGGTGCCAGCTCTGAAAACCATGGACTGTTCTGGTGCCAGCTTGGAAGCCGACCGATCTCCAGACTGTGACAGACATCAGCTGGACCTGGAGGATTCATGGCGTAGGGAAGCGGAAACGTGGTCTCTGGAACCATTGGAACGTTGGAGTGTTCCTGGAATTCTCAAATGAATATCTTGATTAGGCTGGGCTGTAGGCTCATCAGATGTCATAGACGAGTCTAGATTTTAATTGGCATCGTCACCCCATACCCTCAGAAGTCAAAGGGAGCTTGGTGGCCGTCCCACCAGGACCTCTTTGAGTGTCGTCCAGGAATTTGATGGAGTTTCTTTTTTTGTTAATCATTTGGGGACTTCTGCTCCAAGTAATACTTACAATCCTTTGGTCCTCTTAAAATGTTGCTGTAAATGTAATAGAATTTTTGTGTTTAACAAAAATATTTTTCATGCATTTTCTACTTCTCCTAGCAACCGCCTTGTGATTTTAGAATCTCTTTACATTGGAGAAGCTACAAATTCAAAAGTCCAACTTCGATTTATTACAAATGAAAAAAGAAAAGATGAAAAACCCCCTTTACTGATTAATCTCATGGAAAATCCCCTTTGGTTCCATTGAGGGGGTCCGCGTCCAGGGCAGTAAAGGGAGTTTACACTGCTGTAGTGGGTGTTAAATCCCAGAATAAGCCGCTTTATTTCACACCAAAATCTGTGTGGTCTCCAGACTCCATATAAAACGTTGATGTCAACACTGGATCCTGTTCCAACGATGCATGCGAATGCTGGCACGGACGCTGTTTTTCTGTGGGTTAGTCTCCAGTCTAGATGTGTGAAGTAAGAGATGAACTTCTAACTTCTTCTGGGTGGGGATTATATACACAATGAAGACACCGGGTTCATGTAAACAGACACCAAATGGTATTTATCATTCAGGAAACACATGTTACGGGATTGTACGGCCAAGTGAGGAACCGCTCGGAGCTTCAAACTGTTGTGAAACCTGTGCTTTCATGTCTTACTATTCTATTTGTTGGCTTTCGGGTGAGACGGACAATATTTGGGCTTCGGGGGATGTCTTCTTCTCACCGAGGCTGAGGCCTACGAGTAAGAATGGGTTAATTAGACAACCTGGTCATGGCTTTGAAGACCAGCTGCACCTTTGGGAAGCTTCCAATCTTCTAGAGGTCCATGACATGTCGTGGGACTGTATATAATGTAGCTTTTTCTGTGCCCTAACCTATGAGTTGTCCTTCACTTATCCGGTTCTACTCCACATAGCACCGTTATTATGAGTCGGCCATGTTTTTCTCAACATCCATCACACCTTAGCGTCTATGGGCAAACCTGGGAATCCTGGGGATCCCTTCTTGCCCTTTTATAGACAAAACTGCCAATAGCTCCGCCCTCCCATGCTGCTTGCCCGTCCCCTGATCATTGCCACGCCCCCGAGGAGATCGAAAGCTCCACGCTGCCAACCGTAGGGAGTTCCCTGGCATGTCCATCAGTGATCAGTGTCCAAGCAGGGCATCCACGCATGGGCAACCTCGAGTTGCCTCCTAAAATAAGGCCACCATGTGCCTTTTGTTCCAATTGTACTGTTGTTAAATATCACATCAGCTCTTGAAATCAGCTAAAGGACCATTAAGATGAAAAACCACCAATTCTGCCCATTTCGTGCTCCCGAAGCACTGTTTCTTACAACAAACAGATTGTCACACGCTGCTATACGCTCCTAATTACCGCATAACTCTAATTTTGTGGCTGGCATAAAAATTTATATTTGAAGTCATTTGTCTAAACGCCATTATGAACATTTTCTGCATAATAAAATATTATTTATTATGCGTAATATCTGTGCAATAGTGCAATTCCAATTAAGTTATATTTCTTATAAAAAAATGCAGCTGATATATTTTGGAATATAATTTATTTTATTTCAGGAAATAAACAATAAATGCTGTACTAATGAAATCCCAGCCAGAAGGGATCTAATTAGACCAAACCATGAGTGCTATTTTTAACATTTGAACTTTAAAAACTAAATAATTATTGGAAAAAAAAAAAAAAAAGTTTTTTTTTTAGAGAAAAAATATCCCTCTATTTTTAGAAAAATATTTTCTCATAACTTCCATTAACTTCCAATTGGTTGACAACTGAGACTTTGATTTTAGGGAATGACATCGGGAATTAAATAACTCCCCGGTTATTATCAAGTACATTTATAGGGATATAATACACATAAACCTGGAATTACCGCAACGTATTAACCGCAATGGTTGCATTTTGATGAATTTCATAAAATTTGCCTAGAACAGGCAATCATTCCACAATTTAAAAATGTAGCAATCCAGAGATACAATATTAAGCTTTGTGTTTAATTAATAGAATTGCACAATAACAAAGTAACGATTTGCTATATAATAACTCTTCGGAGCAATATCAGGGGAAAGGTATTAATGTTTAGGGAAAACTTTGGTAAATAGAAAGGAGTACAGAGTACTTCAAGTTCTGAAGCCCGAGTAAATAGTTTGTGCTATAAAAATAAAAGAATAATAATAATAATAATAATGATAAAAAAAACTAACTTTATGGCTTTGATCCTGCAGAGGTTAATGACAGTGGTCAACAAGCCAATCTATAAGCTCATTGTATCAAAAACATGAAACTTTTGTTTTTAGGAGTTTAGTTGGGGTCGTATATAT
>VKOC01028693.1:0-19505 GCA_009364415.1 Spea multiplicata
TTGACATTGTAAAACAAGTATTAAGTGCGCTTAGCATACATCCACTGATGATAAAAATATTTATACACAACCTGTATATGTATTCTAAATCTGGTTAACTTCTTGATATTGTGTATCGTAGAGTGAGAGAAAAAAAGAAACAGAGAGCACACAATAGTGTAATATAATCAGAGCACAATACACTTTATAAGCCAGATATAGCACTCACATATTCTATAATCAGTATGAGCTCCTCATAAATCTTTTCAAAAGGTTGGTCTCCAGCTTTCAGGACCTCGCCGTACAGGATCTCCAAGCCTTGTCTCCAGGAAATCCTCCAACAGCTCCAAGCCTCCAGTGACGAAAAAAGGGACTGTACTCAGGATAAAAACGATTAAATATGTATTTCTAATAAATGTAAAAAATTTAAATCCATGTGCTACAGTTTCGCTCTGTTGCGCTTCGAACAGGCGTTCTGAGATCTTCTCGGCGTCTTTGTTTTAATCGTTGTTCCTTTCTTCTTCCGTGTATGCCGGTAGAAGTATCACGAGATCCCGTGTATAGTCCATTCTTTCGTCTATTAGTTCATTAAAGTCCTTGAATCGGAAGTTTTTTTTCATATGTCATTCAGGTTAGTTGTAAACAAATATAGCATATTGAGATTAGTATGTATGGATCTATATCACGTATATGATGTATTTGAATTTCTACTGTCTATAATCTCTTCAAAGACATCACTACTCTTGATTACAGAAGTTTTTTTTATATCTTATGATAATTCTTTACCAAAAGATGTAGAAATATTTTTATTCTTATATATTAACTATTTTTATCAATGTAGATTTTTAATTGGAACAAATTGTAGGAAAATATGATAGATTGTACATATACATTTAGGTTTTTCTTATATCACCATATTTTCATATAGTATATATAAATTAATTGTTTTGAATATTTAATGTTTTATAGTGATGTATTTGTAGAGATATTTAACCCTTATATATTAGTGTCACAAAGAAAAAAAAAATAGGTTTTAAAGAAAGTTGTAAAGATCGAATTCAGCATTTAAATCCTTGGGTTTCAGTGTTTCTAAATCAAACACCCATTTGATTTCTTTTTGTCCTATTTGTTTTATAGTATCACCGCCTCTCAAGAAAGAGCTTGCACACTGAATGTTGTGGGAATCCTTTTTTATGTTTCTAACATGTTCATTAACTTTATTTTTTAGTTTCTGTGTTGTCCTACCTATATATTGGAGCCCACAAGGGCATTCCAACATGTAGATAACGTTCTTGGTCAGTAGCTTCTGAATTTTATATTCTTTTCCATTGCTATATTTTTTATAGGAAATTGTAAAACAAACATGGTAAAAAAAAACAACCCAATCCTGAAGGGGTTAATGAACATGTCTTTTTGGGTATGTTATAATGGGGAGAGAGAATGTGTTTTGAAAGTGTTTGTATGTTGGGGCAAGTAAGTGTGTGCATGCAAGTGTAAACCAGGATGGCTATGTGTAAGGGCAAGTGTTAATGTATCTGTGTGTGTGTGTGTGGGCAGGCGTGTGTGTTTATGAGCAAGTATTTGTAAGAGTACTGTATATATGCGTGTTGTGGCACTCTATCCATAGACTATTCCTATTTTGGGCCTAAAGGTTAAATAATAAATAAATGGTGTACGTGAGCCAGACGCCGAGGAGCCCTGACTGAGAGAAGACCTGAGGCTCTGATGTGGTCATCCTACAGTCAAATCCTATGAGTGCAAGGACTGGCCTCTGGGGTGTAGAACCTGTGACCTATGCCTGCAGTTTAGATTTTCCATATACTATTTATTTGATATATACCTATTTATTTGATATATAGGTCTAGAACAGTGAAGGGAAGGACAAAAGGCACCATATTGGCAGGGGGCAAGTCATGTGCTCATGTGACTCTGCCCCAGAGGACAGGGCACAAATGGGTGGGGCCCAGGGAGCAGCAAAACAAGGTTTTGCCCAAGATGGCAAAAATCCTTACAATGACCCTGCCAAATGTTGTCTTGAATTAATGCACACCCCACTGGGCTCTTAAGTAGTGGGAACTTGTTCTCTGGAGTGATGAATCGTGCTTCGCTTCTGAAAGTCTGATGGATGAAATTGTGTTTGGTGGACACCAGGATGCTACCTACAGGAATGCGTAGTGCCTACTGTAAAGTTTGGTGGGGGATTTGAGATAGGCTCCTTAGTTTCAGTGAAGGGTAATGTTAATGCTACAGCATACAAAAACATTCTAGAAAGCCACTTTTCTTCTCCAGCATAAATGTGCCATTGTGCATAAAGCTGGTGGATATAGACATGGTTTGACAAGTTTGGTTTAAAGGAACTCAAGTAACCTGAACAGAGCCCTCCACAAGAGTGGAGGCTGTTATAGCAGCAAAGGGGGGTGCCATATTAATGCCCATGGATTTGGAATGGGGGATCCAGCAAGCTCATATATGTGTGTGATATAGTATGCTGTATTTTGCAGTGATTTATTGATTCCTCTCCATTTTTTCTAAACATGCACAAGATAATAAAGTAGGGGCACAATGTAGACACTATTAAACATGCTCCTGAATGCCAACTCTGTTTATAGTCCATAAATGCGTGTTTTTTCCACACACACATGTCACACTTTTTGTAGTAGGTCTTCTTTAATCACTGTCCAATTTCAGAGCATTTCAATTTGGAAATGCCTCTTTTGATCTATGTATATTTCTTGTAATTGATCCCATTACTTGTCAGACTTTGGATATTTTTTGGGCAGTGGAGTTTTATTCTATCAATGCTGAATGCAGAAACACAATTATTTCCCAGAAACTAGGACATGAAGTGTCAGTAAGATGAAAGTGCTAGGATTTATTAATGTTCCATTACAGCTCTCCCTCACAGCTTAAAAGTACAAATCTCTGAGACAAACCTACTTTTGCCGTATGATTTGTGGGATTATACAGTACTAAGGTAATGTTTTGGTGTTCTGAACTTCACATTAAAAGCCTCTACACTACTGTGTTAGGAATGAATACACTGGTATTTGGAATTGAACCTATCCCAACATTTATCAGACCTGATGTATGTATGGATCTGATTTATGTACACAGTAAACATGTCATTAGAACAGATATACACATAGCATCCATCAATCCACTGCTCTAGTTTACTAGTGCCTGAAAGCCTCATTGGGCTGCGGAAATTGAAATACAAACATAACAGACATAAATTATAAAAAAAAATTTAATATCAAGTATGATTACAGGTGACTAACATTTGCTTAAATAAATCACAGAAAAAGATGGACTGCAAGTCTGTGCACTTTTTGGGATTAGTAAACCTTAGATTCACAAAGACACATACTTTCTTGCACCCCCAAATAGATGTAACTTGGAGACTTCATAAAAAAGATTGGTTTGTGCTACAGAAGGATCCTATTTGTTGTTACTTATATTTTATTAACCCCTTAATGACATAGCCCGTACATGTACGGGCTCAAAATGCATTGTTTTCAATGGGTTTAGGGACCACCCATTGTCCATAAGGGGTTAAGGTAGATTTTCAAAGGGTGAGTGACCATCATAACATATGTTTAAACATTGTTGCAGTGCAGGTCAAAATGATGCACATGTATATATGCGATCGAATACAAAGTGTTACATAGGTTTTCACATGTGCATATCAATAGGATTACAGAGAATATACTGTCAAACACAATTTATATAACAGAAGAAAGATTGCACAGAATTGCAGAGAAGGAAAAAAGTCAGGGAGAGAGAAAATAGGAGGCACAAGAATGAGACAGGAGAGAGAAGAAGGCGAGGGGGATCAGCAGGTACTGATAGCTTTAGTATACCATGGTGTACGTCTAGAATGGAGAATGAAACATCATGGTGCGGGGCAGAAGTTGCGAGAGTAGAACCAATCCCACTGGCTCCATGTCTTAGTGAAAATATGTGAGGTCTTGGAAGCTGAGTGGCCCATTTTCTCATGGATGCAGGTAGTCAACGGATATAGGACCTCTTGGATAGTCTGAGGTGCAGAATTCTTCCAACTCTTGGCTATGCAAAAGTTTATGATGTAAAACCAAGAGATATTCGGGGAAACACATCAAGGAGAGTAACCTCCACCGAGTTTGGAGGCAGTGATAGGAGAAGCTCTCCGATGAGGGAGAAAACATCTTTCCAGAATTGTGAAAGTTGAGGGCAGCTCTACCATATGTGGATCACTGTACTAATTTCACCGCATTTTCTCCAGCACATGGGAGAAGCGGTTGGGAAGAACTTGGCAAGCTTCTGTCAAACATAATACCATTGATTGGAGTGTCCTTTGTCAAGGCACTAGAGATTCCTATCGTGATGCAGTGTTTCCCCCAGATTTTGAGCACAAGTTTAGTTGTGGGCAATAACGAACGTAGATTTGGTCTACGATCCTGTTGCAGCCATAGAAGATCTTGGAGGAGACGTGGATATGCAAAAAGGCTCTCTTGGTCTACCAAGGACACCAGGTGGCGGTCAGAAAACAGCCTGAAGGTTTGGGTGAAATTCGCTGCCAGATAGAAGCCCTTTATGCTAGGAATTCCCAGCCCCCCGATGAGTTTTGGACGCTGTAAAAGCTTCAGGGACCACCTCCATGAATAACATTGTTCAAGCATGACTGGATGGTGTACAAGTAGGAATTTGGTACAACTATCGGTAGGGAAAATATGTAATAACTTAGGTAAAGAATTCATCTTGAAAGATGTGATCCTCCAGAGCCACAAAATTTTGGCCCACATATGATGGTAATTGGTTTTAAACAGTAGTGCTGGTGATATGAATACCAAGATAAGTGATAAAATCTTTCCTCCGCTTATAATTAAAGGAAGAGCAAATTGCTTCAATTGTTGAGGTCGGGTGACCTATGTTTAATGCTCGTGATTTACTCCAGTTGACCTTGTAGTAAGATATGTGACCGAAAGCCTCCAGAAGAGAGTGTAAGTTTGGTCATTGTCTGTATGATGTCATATGATGTTTGCTGAGATGAATTCGTGAGGGAAATTGAAAACTTTCTACTTCTACTTTCTTCCCAGAGGTCGACCCCAATGCAGGCGGTCGATAGCCTTCTTTTATCTAAGGATAAAGGAAGGTATGGTCTTTTAGAGGCACTAGCAATATGAGTGATGTTAATAATTCTTCTGGTGTTATCAGAAGGTTCCACGGATTACAGCCTTATGGGCCAACCAACAAGTCGTTTGGGAAACCTCAGGCGTCTTGTTAATTCTGAAGTATACCGAAAGGGCCTCTGTGGTCTCAAGACCGATTGTTGAAGGAGGCTTTCATTTAACCGCCACCGGCATCCTGGCGCAGAGGGTATCCACAAAGGGGCATGATCTGACCAGGAGATATTGCCTATTCTGGCCTTAACAGAGTATTTTTGTCCAATAACAGTAGGTCAATTCCTGAGTAAGTAGAATGTGAGTTGGAGTAAAAAGAATAATCCCTGTCTAAGAGGTGTATGATTCGCCACACGTCAAACAAACAATATTGGTGAATTTATTTACAAAAGTGTTTCCCTCTTACCACCAGGACCTTCGAATATGTGGAGGACAGTGTGGTATGCTTAGCCCATCACTACGCCAAAGTACTCCAATATTCGGTGGGTCCTAACGCTAAACCCTGCTTACTGAATCACTAATAAGCTGAAACCATTGAATCTAAACACAAAACCAAGGACATACCTTTAGACTGCAAACTGAGACAAACATAACAAACGGGTGGGGCACCCCTTAAAAAGGAAACAGAGCTATTGGTTTTCGACCTTTTGGCTAAGATCAAGTGTAGTACCCCTAGGACAGGAGGGGGAAACACTTGATCCTCTGGCCTTAGGGTCGAGATAGCAAGGAGCCCGAGGTGCTGATTTGCCTGCATGCCACTGTGCAACGTGAGCGCATGATCTGACTTAAGGTTTTTCTTTGCTACTATGCACGTTTCTCCCCCAGACCCTTATGGGCTAGGGATTAAGCAAAAAAATTTTGAATGTGGCCAGGCCAGGAATGGCTGGCCCTTATTTATTTTTTATCCACTCACCTTTTGCACGAGTGCCTATTAATTTGGTCTGATGCATGTTATCGAACCCACGGCGAGGCCACCATTTTGTTTTGGATCACGAATTTGGCACTTTGGTTTTTTTAATCACTGTTTTGGCAGTGAAGCTTGCTTCAGTTGGAGGAGATGTAGGGAGCCGTATGGCCCTTCCCTCCATTCCAAAAAAGGGGTCTTTCCTCTAGGGGATTTTGATCCGAGTACAAAGGAGTCTTACTTCGGGTGAGACTGGAAGATCCAGCCCTCCCATGGAGGAGTGATTGAATATTGTATTGGCTTTCCGTTCAGAAGCCAGAAATAGTTTCAGGCTTCCGCTGCCTTCAAGCACGGATGCGGCACCAAGGGAACACGCACCTCGGGCTCAAAATAAGGAAAAAAAAGGAAACAGAACTTGAAGCATAAGAGCAAGACTGGAATCAAGGAACTCAGAGCGTTCAGGAGAGAACATACAGAAATCCATAAATGGACCACAGCTAAACATGGGAACTGAGGCAAGGCAGGGAAAAACAGAGATATGCAGCTCTGCAGCCTGGATGGACCCTGACACATATATGGCGTGTGCTGTAACTGAAAATAATATTCATGAGGTTATTGTCTAGGTGATGTCCATACACCAGGGGATTACAGTAGCTGCGTCTTCAGATGCATAACAATAGTGGTGGGTGTCCAAGCAGCCCACTAAGGAGACCTCTAAAAAAATAAAGGGGGGGGGTCAATAGAAAAGTGCAGGGAGTGGGCCAGAAGGTGCAACATTTTACCAATATGCGATGATAGAGGGTAGTAAATCCAGATGCCCTGAAGATGTGAAAAAAGTATGCAGGAGGGAGGAAGATGTTGGTAGGTGTTAAAAATGTCCCGCTCTAATGTAGTCATCGGTAAGAATGAGCAGTAGAAAATGGAGGGACTAAACATTGCTATACATTATCAAAGAGGAAAAAAAATAATACATTTATTTGGTGATGTGTATACATCAAGGGTATCCTTGCCTTCGTTTAATGCAGAGAGCATTGCTTGTATAGAAGCAAAATGGAGCAAACAGTTGGTGTAGATTCCCCTAGCAGAATGATAGATTAGTGAGGCATGCTGTAATATGAATAAAAAATGAAGCAACACCAATATTCACTTAGGAAGTGATCTGGACTGAGAAGATGCATGGGTGAATGGGTCTGAGATCGGAGATGAGGAGGTAGGTGATTGATAACTCGGCCGTTAATGGGTGAGGGGTCGAGGTCTTGGGAGGTAAATTTGGTTCAGGAGTAGACCAATCCGCCCTCCTAGGTGAGAACTGTGTGTTGGGAACCATTTCTGGTAATTATTAATTTGAAAATACTTTACAACCAAATTCTCGGGCTCTCTTGACTCCAGCAACCCAAAAGAGACACTCTTCCTCAAGGTGTAGATATAACGATATGCTGATGATTGGGGCTCAAATACATAAAGGGAAAAAAATAATATAATAATAGTGCAATATGTACAAACAATAATCAGTGCTGTGTATGATATAGTTTGCATTCACAAACGATCTAGATGCATCAGACCCATCAGTTTGTAGTGAAAAAAATCCTTTTATTAATCTTCATTAAGAATGTAAAAAAGAAGTAGACTGTGCAGTATCTTTGGGCAAACAACAGATGTAAGGAATAAAATTGCACTTACAGTCCGTATAGGCACAACATAAAAAGATGCGCATGAAAGCTCTTAACACCGAAAATCTGCGGTAGTTCTGCTTCCAATACCGACTTAATCCTTCTTAACGCGTTTCGCCGGTTCGGCTTCCTCAAAAGAAAGTGGAAAATAATCAGTAGGTGCGTCTATCCTATGCCGTCGCCTTCTTATATGTTTCATTTTTAAAAAATTAAATAAAACAAAATGAAACTAAAAGGTGTTAAAATGCCCCAATTAAATTACTTTGGGATGTCAATTTAAAAAAAAATATATACTTTTGTTGAGCAGTTTTTCAGCCGAACTCCCAGCATACCACATTTCTGCTCTTGCCACTCTGAAGGTTCTGCAGATTTACTCAAGAGCTCCAGGGAGGCTTTCGGCTCAAGAGAGGTGTCCCCCATAAGAGGAGGGGCGAAACATTTTCAACTCTGCAGTTCTAATATCATGCATTTCCTTGTTACTAATTTAGCTAGTTTCCTCAAAATAACCTCTGTATAGCTATAGTAGGGGCACAATTTTCTGTTCTTGCTAGCTACATCTAGTCAGAGATTTAACTGATACATTTAGTGTAATGCTATTTGGGGGGCAAAGGTATCAATGTGGGAAGTGAGCGAAATGCTACATGAGGTGGCGTAGAAAATGGGTGTGGTTAGAGGGGCTATGTTTGTTAAGAGGTGGAGCTAGCAATATTGCCACACCCACCTGGGGCGCAAACAAATAATCTACCCAGACGTCAGTGACCCTAGGCTTGGCCCTGATTCTATGCAACCCGTTATGCTATATCTCTAAAATGAATCAGGCAGATTTACAGAGTGTTTCATGCCTAAAGAATCTCAATGGCATGTGAAGACTAGGAGCACTTTTATCAACATGTGCTGTCATGTAAAAACAAAATGACTGTGAAGTGATTATTGACCTACCCATAGTAACCTTGAGTGCACATGCAAATTGTTCAGGTTTCTTGGAATTGTAAGGATTAATCATGTAATCCTACAGATATAAACAGGAAATCCCTACACATATTTGCAAGCAATTTGACTACCATAGTGTAAGGATTAAACAACCATATAATTTGTTTTCATGACAGGTGCACATAGAGAAAATATAGTTTGCTAACATGGAATCTATCTTATATCGATGGTTGAATACTAAGGGGCTATTTGGTGACAATCTAACTCTTAATTGGTGTTAAGACTGCTTTGCAATCAAGGACATGTCTTAAACAATTTTGCAGCCCTCTTTCCTCTGCTCAGTTGTAGAGTTATCTTACTCCAGGAGCTGATATTTTCTTTCTTTTTAAAAAGAAGGTGGTTGGTTCTTATTGCCATTGTTATATTTCCGATCTATGTACCTTTGCTGATTTTGTCCTGGCATGGTCTATTGTAAAACCAATAAACTTTAAGTGTTAAAAAAAAAAGGTGGGTTGCGCCCCTGTGGGGAACTGATTACAAAAACAAATACCCTATGCCTCTGTAATGCATCTGCCAAATTCCAGCACTTTGTTGAAGACTTCGTCAGAGACACCCTGGATCAGTATGTGATTATATACCTCTTTGACATCTTTAAAGTCGTGTGAAAATGAAAGTACACCTTCTTTGAATTATATGGTTTTGCATATTGTATCCCTTGTCTGCTCTGCTCTTATATAGACTCTCTTCATTATTAGTCTGCTCTCTTTCTTTGATAGATGTAGCACAGCCATTGGACAAGCCCCCAGCATGATGTGAGAGGAGTGAGCTGTTTGAGCAAACAAAGAGCAGCTCACTCAAGTAGTTAAAATGACGGCCACAGCAACGTAATGAATTAAACATTTGTGTTGTGCGCATTCGTTTTTTGTTTCTTTAGTCGAATGTTGCATTTGTTGGTTTGCTATTTGGACGAAACGGTAAAACATAAAAACGCATTCCAGGAAGGATAAGTCGAATGGCAAATAATTTAGGCAAACTGGAAAATGGTGCCGAGCGGACAGGGTCCTCAGACAGGGCACACATAGTCGGGCAAGCCCTCAGGCAGGACACACGTAGTCAAGCAAGAACTCAGGCAGGACACACGTAGTCAGGCAAAAACGCAGGCAGGGCACACATAGTCAGGCTAGAACTCAGGCAGGACACATGTACTCAGGTAAGAACTCAGGCAGGGCACACATAGTCAGGATCGATACCAAGAGATCACAGGAACAAATACCAAATGACAGCAAGGTCAGGACAAGCTGGGTCAGCACCAGGAGATCACAAGAGCTAAATCAAAAGCCAAGATCAAGGTCAGGACAAGCCGGGTCAAAGCGGGTAGAAGCTAACAGGGAACAGCACAGGGCCAGGAAGCAGAGAAACAGCAAAGCTGAATACACTACAATACAAAGGCCCAGATTGAAGGGCAGAGCAGGTATATAAAGGGCAGGGCTATACCCAGGTAACCCATCGCTCAACTGTTCCAAATAATTAAACGGATGTTCCTGAAAGGGAAGGGTGGCCGCTAGGCCGCTAGTGGCTGAAGGTAGGCATGACATGTGTATCAGTATGACATAGCTCAGGCTGGCAGGATGGAACCCTGACAAATAATGATTCATTATTGACACAATACAGCTTCTTGGTGTAAAAACTAGGAAAGCTTGACCCAATTGCCCAGTACAAAATAATAAAAAGTGATATTAATATACTGATATTAGAAGTTATGCTGTAGCACCGTCAATGTAGGGGTGTGGATTTTTTAAAAAAAATCTACTTGTCCAAGGGACTAAAATGGTAGCCCATGACAATCTACTGAAGTGCCACACAACACCCTTTTCTGTTCACATACACATTATTGTTTAGAGCTGTAGATCGCTGTAACACACTGTGGGGAGTAAGTGACGTGTTACTTTCTATGTTCCCAGGAATAAATGAAACTTTACAAATTGTTTGAAGTCCCTGTCTGCACATTGAGCAAGTGTTAATTCAAAATTATTTCAAAGCTATTCTGGCACGCACCACCATAAGACAAGAAGAAAGTAGATTAGTATTTGGTGCCATCCTGTGGTACAATTAATGTATCACAGTATATCAAGTCAGCAAGCAAAATAAAGTATGTTTATGCCAATAAAGGCAATGAACTCCTTTGTGATAATGGCTGGTTTTATTTTTTGTACCTTGTGTGACAATGGCTGTATTAATATTTCTGCAGTGCTCACGTTTAGCTGTAATTTTCTTCTTTGTCATTTACTGTACCCACACATATATATATATTTAAGACAAAAGGGGCTTTCTTTAGATACCATTATTCTACAACACAGCAGCCGCAACCGCTGCGAGACCTTCCACCACAGCGCAGCAGTCGCAGCCACTGCAGACGAGAGGCAGGTCCGGCTCCTCCAATGAAGCGCCGGCGGAAATTACCTTGCCTTATAAAGCGAGGTTACGTGCACGCCACACACATGGCCGCATGTAAGGATAGTACTGGTGAGGAGTCCGGGATGCAGGACAGAGAGTGGTCAAAATGGATGCCGCGGTCAGGGTTACGGAAGACAGGTCAGCAATTAGGGGAGCCAGGGTCAGGATACCAGCAAACAGCAAAGTCCAAACAATCCAGAGTCAGCAACAGCAAGGAACACTAATGCAATACAGCACAGCAGCTCTAAAGAATCAAAACAACTGAGCATCCACTGGGGAAGCAATAAAGGCGACTGGGATATCGTGCACGCACGTTTAGATGTGGATACATAGAGTGGAGACCCAGCAGAGGTGGTTTAAGCAGATGACATTGAACATGGCCAGGTACCTGCCAGAAAAGGGTCAGAAACCCTTGGACTTTGCCTTCTCATGGCCATGCCTATATTCTATAGTGCTAATTCCTCAGTACACGTTTCTGGTTGATTTCCTGTTGCTCATCCGGCTTGCTTATTCGATATTCCTGGTATCCTGGCCTCGACTAGCTCTACGACATTCCTGCTCTTTGGCGTCCTTTGGAGACCTTGGCTTGTCTGACCTTGAGCCCTGATCTGCGTTCCTGTCTGATATCGGTGTCTCCACCTACACTGTGCGTGACAATATAATATAATTTATAATTTAAAAAAGTTAAGTTATGTTTTTATGGGGGGTTTTAGCGTTATAGAGCAATATGTACAATCAGCATATTACTACTTTTTCAAAACATTTTTTCAGATATGGTTATACTGCCCCCATGTCCTGTTTGAGACGTCATTGAAACCGGCCAGTTCAATTTACCCCCATCACACCATCTATGTTTGAAAACTGGACACCAAAGGGTATTTTAAATGCTAGTATTTTAATTCTTCTATGCACTTATTCTACCACCAGTTTTTTTCAGAAACATTTTACTTCAGGTATGAATTTACAGCTCCTGCCAAACAACACCCCAATACTCCTGAGTACAGCGATACAGTTCATGCATGCGTTTGTCATTTTTGACGTAGGAGGCCACCTTTGGGAGGTATGCATTTTTGGGGGGAATTTGGACATCTGGTCAGTTTGTGCCCATATCCTAATTTTTGGATTAACTTTGAACCTGGCCAATTCAATTTACCCAAATCAAATCATATATTTTTTTAAACTAGACACCCCATGAGCATTTAAATTGCCAGAATTTTTATTCGGATTCAAAAAAAGAAAACACAGGCACAACAGAGGAAAATAAAGTGCATCGAGAATCCGCAGTTGAGGAAGTAGAATGACCATACAAAGTGCTGCGGAACAAGTACAATGGAGTCCAAAGTAGAATACATTGGTGCATAAAGGTGTAAGCAAGGTTACATTGTATCCACAATGACAAATAAAAGTGAGTGAACCTTTGGGCTGGTGTGTTGCATCGTCATGTTATCAGTAGAAAGTGAAAGAAAGTGAATCCGAATGAGTTCTTTTTTTAGTATTTTTTTCCAAAAATCGCAAACTAAGTGCAAGTGTAGCAAACAAAAAACTTGAAAGATGCGAAATGACGCATGTCAGGGCAATATATGTGTTAAAAAATATAAAGAAATAAAGAAATAGTGTAAGGTGTAGGACCGTCATAATCTCACTCAGGGCGAGGGTCCGCATAGGCAACTTGGCGAGAGCTGCTCAGTGTGCAATGTGTGGAGAAGCGGGAGATGGTGTGAGCGGAAAATATATCAAGGAAAAGCTCATCTCCTGTAGTAGGATAACCTGTGAGGAGTGGAGGAGCATTTAAACACAGTGATGCAAAGATGAATATAACA
The DNA here is from genome assembly GCA_009364415.1 of Spea multiplicata. Lineage (NCBI taxonomy): Eukaryota > Metazoa > Chordata > Amphibia > Anura > Pelobatidae > Spea > Spea multiplicata. The sequence goes on from VKOC01028693.1 coordinate 12,917, forward strand.
TAATATAACATAATCGGGCGCGGCTGAAAGTCAATAACCAAAACAACAGACGTGTTGTAAATAAATGTGTAGGTTAATCATCAAGGGATACAGTATCACGATTATTAAGCCAGGGAGACCAAATTTTTTTATAAAAAATTCAAAGGTAAGTGAGGATTGATGCAACATTTTTTCTAAGGAGCTGTGTCTGTCCAAGAACATCAGATAGAAGTGGAGGGACTGTAGCTTTCCAGGAACACGCAATACACAACTTCACGGCTATAAATTGTCGCCAACGTAAAATATCAGATTTCATTTGTTTCCATATGGAAACGATATTGACATCATTAAGCAAATGGATATTTTTAGGCAATTTAATCCTAAATAGGTGAGATAAGAGTCCCTCCAGTCAAAGTGATACCGTGAAGTGAGTTGTGTTTGTGCGTGTGTCATATTGAGGCAGATGCCTTGTGTTTTAACAATATTAAGTTTATGATGAGAGATTTTAGTGTAATTGTCAAATTGATGGATAAGGGCCGGTAGAGAGGTAGTGGGCGAAGTGATGGAGGCTAAAATGTCATCCGCAAATAAACCTAAAGTGCAAACTGAGCCTGCAGTAATAGGGAAACCTTTGATAGAGGGGTCAGAGTGGATACTTTCCGCAAGAGGTTCAAGCACAAGTGTGTAGAGGAGAGGGGACAGGGGGCATCCCTGACGTGTACTATTCGTGATTTGGACAGGGGAAGAGAGAAAACCCATCATAGAGATACATGCAGAAGGGATGGTGAATAGGGCAAACACAGCTTGAACAAAAAGGGGGGGAATACCGAATTTAATAAGGGTCGCTTTTAAGTAGTTCCAATGGAGCCTATCAAAGGCTTTTTCTGCATCGAAGGATACCAGTAAGGTAGGATGTTTGCGTTTGGTTGCTTCCCAGAGAAGATTAATAAATTTACGTGTATTGTATGATGATTGCCTGCCCAAAACAAACCCCACCTGATCTGGGTGAAGTAGGGAAGGGAGAAGAGGAGCTAGTCTATTGGCGAGTATTTTGGCATAAATTTTGATATCATTATTGAGGAGAGAGATTGGTCTGTAATTGGAGCACGAGTCGGTTGGTTTACCGGGCTTAGGTATAGTAATCACATGGGCTTGAAGGTTCTCAGAAGGAATAAGGCCTGAAGTCATGTAAGAGCGGAATAGGGATTACAAAAAGGGTCCTAATGTGGGTAGGAAAGTTTTATAATAAGAAGAAGTGAAACCGTCTGGGCCTGGTGCAGAGTGTTTTTAGTTGGGCCACTACTCTCTCGATTTCTCTCAATTCGATAGGAGCACTAATGTTGTGAGCTACATCAGGGGGAATAGTCGGCAGGCGAATGGAAGATAGGTAGGAATTGATATGTGGTAGAGGGTTGTGTAAGAAATGAAGGGTGCCTTTAAAATGAGACATTACATTTTATACATAATGTTTTGGGGAAGATTTGGGTTTCTATAAGGTGAGATATCTGGTTTTACAATGTAAGGTCATTTGCATAGTAATGCATTATAAAGGGTTTGGAACAATGGCTCCAGCAGAGGTGGGCTACCCCACAGGGGGTCAGACAACTGAAGCCAATGCATATTAACATAACTGTGTGCATGTTTACATAGACTACCTGTCTCCTCCATAATTGGGTCATACAGGAAAACTCTGGAAAGAGGGGTTGGGTGAACCACTTTCTGGGAGGTATAAGGAATTCTGGGATGACTAGTTAGGGGCTGCAATAGTCAGAAGAGTCTAAGAGAGTCTGAGTAAGAGAGTCTGAGTAAGAGAGAAAGAAGAGTAAGAGAGAAAGAGGAGTCTCGGAGAAAGAAGAGTCTCAGAGAAAGGAGAGCGCAGTGAACAGAAGTGTCCTGGGTCAGGAGACTCAGAACGAAGCTGCGCAAGATGGCGTTCGGGAGAAGCCTGTGAGCTGAGAGAGGTTTCCCAAGAATCTGCTTAAGTATCCCTTTTGTTTTGTATTATTATCAAATGTTTTCTGTATGTTATATGTTTTATAACCTGTAACAGTAACCTAATTCAATATCAATATACATTTTTCTATACGCTTGTATTTGTGCTTCGTCACACATTCCCTAAAATAATAACCCTGCTGTAAGAGGGTCATAATTTCTAGGAGCGATTTAGAGTGAGTTAGTGTGATTTAGTGTTAGTGATATTTATAAGTGCATAATTTCTTACAGTTGGTGAGGTGTCAGAGCGAATATTATAGAGCGGATAAAAATCCGCAAAGACCTTGACCATAGTTGAGGGGTTAGAAATCGGGCGTCTCAGTGTGTCGTAATTTTCTAGCTAAGAGTGTATCCGCTTTATTGCCTTTGGCATAAAAGCGTTGTTTTAACTTCATCAACATGTAAAATGTGCATTGGGAATCATGTTTAGCCAGCTGATGTCGGATAAGTTTAATTTCTTGTATGAGAGAATCTGTGGGGTTTAGTTTATTGAGCACCTCTAAATCATATAATTTATATAACAAGGTTTCACGGGAGAGGGTATATTGTTTTTTAACATGGGCTTATTAGTCGGCCGTGAATAACGGCTTTGTGTGCATTCCATACTGTCTCAATGGGCACGTCAGTTGAGTGATTGTCTTGGAAGTATAGGGAAAGGTGAGATTAAAGTTGTGTTCTGTGAGAGGTAGATTGCAAGAGAGTGTCATTTAGTCGCCATGTCCCCCTACCTGAAGTTGGGTGAGCTATCTTACTACAGAGCAGGACCGGAGCATGGTCCGACCAAGAGATTACACCAATCTGGCAAGAAATTAATGTTTGAAGAGATAGTTTATCCAAAAAAATGTAGTCTATGCGGGAGTACAATTTATGCGGGGAGGAGAAGAAGGTATAATCTCTCTCCTCCTGGTGAAGAACCCTCCAAGAGTCATATACTTGGTGAGAATGAAGTAGGGTGGTCAAGTCAGAACTTGTTTTAAGGACGTGTTTTGTGTGTGAAGTCATATGTGTCGCCGAAACGCCAAGGGACAGGCAGAGTGGAGAGTTAAGGTCGCCACAAAGAATTAGTTGGCCTTTTTTGTAACGGTCTAATTTTTCCAAAAAAGAGCAGAAAAAGGGAGATTGACAAGTGTTCAGAGCATAAAAAGAGGCTATAGTATACATCAAGGAGTTAATTGTGCAAATGAGGATGAGGTATCGTCCCCACGGATCCGCAAGCTTATGGTGAAGAGTAAACGCTAGGTGTTTGGAAAACAAGATAGATACTCCAGCTGTCTTAGTGGTAGCCATTGGAATTGCCCTTAATGACAAAGCCCGTATATGTACGGGCTCAACATGCATTGTTTTCAATGGGTTTAGGGACCGCCGATTGTCCTTAAGGGGTTAAGTGTGTTTCTTGAGCGCATATGATGTCAGCCTTAGAGGATTTGGCCTCCTCCCATAGCATTTTGCGTTTATGGGGAGAATTGAGTCCCTTAACATTCAGGGAAAGTAAGTTAAGCGTAGCCATGTAGACTGGAAGGGAGGATATTAGTGCGCAAAGTTAAATAGAGTGGATATCTTGCAACCGCGGGGAGACGCCACACCTCAGAGCGAGTTTCAATACAGGGCAGCCGCGCCCAATCAGTTAAATAAAAAAATGAACCAAGAACAGTGAAACCAGGTAGAAGCGATCATGTGCTAAACTGATAGATAGCACAACGGGGTAACGTGGAGAGCTTGAGTGGAACAGAAGGTGCTCTGGGAGAGCGACCACTGAGTCCAGAAACAATAATATATCGCGAAGTGAAAAAATTACATAAGAAGTAGTTTCGAACATGACTTAGCTGAGTTGGACTACCAGTCCAAGCAGAGACGAAGATGAGAGAGGCAAGTTCAGAGATGACTCAGGTCTTCGATTGAACTGTCCATTCTCTATGAAGTTTTCTTGGTGAAGACCAGCGGGTTCGGGTGGTGTTGGTGCGTGAAGATGGCGGTGGTTGGTCGGTAGCGAGGCCCCAGGTGTGGAGGAGATGCGTGCCTTCCTCAGGCGTGGAGATAGTAGATGTACAGGCCTCTCTGGAAACATAGAGACTTACCGGGTAGGCCCATCTGTATGGGATCTGGTGCAAACGAAGAAGTGTCGTGATCAGAGAAAACAGACGTCTGCGTTGTAGTGTGAACTGAGAGAGATCGGTGAGGAGTAGCACGTCTCAGAATCGCGGGCTGCCTGCATGATCCTTTCCTTGATGTCGAAGCAGTGGATTCTGGTGAGTACATCTCGTGGTACGTTGGATCTGACCGATTGTGGTCTGGCGACCCTGTGGAGGCGATCTAAGCGTCTGAGACGGATATTGTTTCGGCGGGACCTATCTTCGAGGTCCATAAGTTTGGTGAGGAGAAGTTCTAATTCTGTGCGGACATTGGAAGATTCTTCTGTAAGAGTATTGTGTGCGTCCGTAAAGTCATCCATTCGTCTTTCCAGTTGGGCAGTGCGTTCACCAATGGCGTCGATATCATGGCGGAGAGAGGTGATAATATCCTGCAGATCTTGTTTCAACTGCATTCTCATCTCCTGTAAAAGGGATTTCATCGTGTGCAAGGTAAGTTGTTGCTCAGTTTGATCCTCAAGCAAAGCCAGCTGTGAGGTTTGATGTGGAGACGAAGCGTCGGATCGTGATACTGAAGGTAGGCCCGTGGAGGCGTCTGAGTCGTCGTCAGGCGCACAAAGTAGGCCCGAATCTTGAGGTAGAACTTTCTTTCCAGATTTTGACTCGAAATAACCAGGCATGATGGAAGGTTTACGCGAGCGAGAGGTAGCCATCATATAGGAATCAAGTAAGAGTGAAAGATGTGGAGGTATCACCAAGGATTGATGTAGATGGCGTGCAGAAAAGTTCTGGATTAGCAGAGTGCTCTCTCCCCGCGTCCGTTCAGGTCGCCATGCAGGCCACGCCCCTAGATTTTTTTAAAAAAAACTATTTTTATGTATTTGTTAACATTGTGATTAGTAAGATAGGATCCATTGACATGCATGGTTGAATGCAGTACCTGAGACCCTCCTGCGAACTTGTTTATTTTTTAATGGGCGTCACCATCTTGCGAGAAGCAAAATCTATCGAGATGGCACTTGTGAGCACTCTCCAGAATCTCCAGACTGTCATACCAACAGTAGTGGAGGGGTGATGATTTGGGCTTGTTTTGCTGCCACAGGACCTGGGAACCTTTCAGTCACTGAGCCACAGCAAACTATTCTACCAAAGGTGTTTCTACAAGCTAATGAATCATAAAATGTACTTAGTTTTTCACACCTGGTAAGTAACAAATGATTGTTAGCGTGTCCTGATATGTAAAACCATAGAATTCAAGTAGGGTGTACTTTCTTTTTCACACAACTGTAACAATTAAAACAAACATACCCACACCTGCTAGTGATCTTCATGCATTGCAGCTGTCATTTTCACGCAAAAACCAAATGCAACGCCATGACGTCACTCCGTAGTTCGTGTACCCATAGTGTGCATGCGCACCAGTACTACATTCATAGTAGAAGTAGACACATAATAGAAGTTGAATTTTATTAAAAACATCAACTTAGAGGAAAGTATGGATATTTTAGAAATTAGTATTTAGCCAGTGTGTTTCTTTGTAAATTCAGAGCTTAACCCCTTGACAACAATTGACATGCCAGGCATGTCACGGAAAAAACATCACGTTGGCGACAATTGCTTGGCAACGATCGGCTCCTAAGCATAAATGTTGTTATTGAAATGCCTCAATAGCAAGGCATTCAGCAACAAGAAAATTGAAGAATAGGCTGAGGCAGGGTAAGTGAGTGCCATGAGTGTGTTTGAATGTGTGTCTGAGTAAGATAGATTGTGTGTGTCTCAGTATGTTATTGTGGACATGTGTTATGCTGGGTATGTTAGTGTGTATCTGGGTACGTTAGTGTTTGTGTGAATGGAAATGTTATTTTGTGTATGTGTGTGCTTGGGTATGTTATTGTAAGTATGTTTGTATGTTTACAAGAGTTTGAGTGCATGGGTATGTTAGTGTGTTTAGTTCTATATGTGTGGGTGTCTGGGGCGGCGTCTTAATGTCAATGTCTATGTTAGTCTGACTGTATGGGTTAGTCTCTGGATCTGCCTTGGATCCGTTTGGAATGCCATCACGTAACGTCTAGTAGCCGCAAACGTGGCATGTTAGGCACTTTGGAAGGTATTATAGGTCACTGAGTGTTTCTCCTAGCCACACTCCTTTAAAAAGTGTCCCTCTTTGGCCATTTAAAATGTCAGGTATGCTGAAAACTGCAGAAAAACGGCCACATGCCCCATGTACAATATGGTTGTACATGCTTGCTTTAAAAGAGCTTAAAAGGTGATCAAGGATGTTGCTGAAACACCTCCATATCAAGGCATTCAGCCACAACAAAAACCCACCCCAGGACACACTGTGATTGCTCTGGAGTAGGGCTGCAACAACCAATCGGCAGTGACTTCTGGGAGGGACAAGGAAAGGGGCAGGTCAAAGTGTCGATTGGCCACACCCATTTCCTATACTGTCTACATGGCTCAAGAACTCATCTAATTGGTGAGTATAAAATTTATATTTGGGCTGCTGAAAGTTAGGGGCAGTTATAGTT
>VKOC01028694.1:0-10638 GCA_009364415.1 Spea multiplicata
AATAAATATAATATATATGATTAATACCTCCTATGTCTGGGATAGGAAAATGTTTTACCCAAATAACAGACACTCCCAACAAATGATGTACAGATAACTAGATTTCAGTATTTAATGGTTTCCCACCAGGAAAAAGCATAACATTTTTATTTTCATTGGAAAAATAACTGCGTTATATATCTATCACGTTATATATATATCTATCTCCCCAATACAGCTCCGCTTTCATACCTACAAAGAATCTTAGATAAGGTAGATAAAATAAAAACTGGAGCACTCATTATGGCTGGAGACTATAATTGTTTCCTGATGAGAAAATGGATAAAGAGACCGGCTGTAAAAAAATCAATAAAAATTTTAAAAAAAGGTCAAAATCCTTCTGTAAAATTATAATAAAAGCAAATTTATATGATTTCTGGAGATTGAAATTTCCTACAACGAGAGACTACTCCCATTTTTCGAAAGTACATAATTCTTTCTCTAGAATAGACATGGTATTTGGTGATGGAAATGCACTAACCCAATTACAGAAAATAAAGATGTGCGATAATGTTTGGTCTGATCACAGTTTTATTATTTTCGAGCTTAGAGATAGATGGGAGCCATCGCCATTTACAACTTGGCGCTTGGATGACCGTATTCTACATTCTGAAGAAAATAGGAAGCACATTATAGACATGACCAAAGCCTTTTTTCTAGAAAACAAACTAAATCAGACAACAAATGCCATTAGATGGTGTGCCTATAAGGCAGTTATAAGAGGTCATTTCATTAAAATAAAGAAAAACATGCGAAAAAATAGGGAGCAGCCATTAAATGAACTCTATATAAATTACTACACATTAGCTCTAAAAGCTAAATTAAATCCCACACAAGAAGCTATAACCCAAGTACAAACTATAAGACATACAATTGATCAAAAGGAATTAGAAAGAACAAGATACTATATGGATAAACTAAGGGCAACATATTATCATAAAAGCAATAGACCAGATAAGATCCTGAGCAATCAACTTAAAAATAAAAGAGCAAACGAAAAAATAATTAAAATTGTCTCAGAGGGCCGTTTGAGAGTATCCCCGGATGATATAGCGGAGGGATTTAAGTTATACTATGAAAAGCTTTATAGCAGTTCAAATGCGGCGAAAGATACTGATATAGAAGAATATTTAGCAACAATAAACTTCCCCGCAATTTCTGAAGAACAAAAGGAAATTTTATATAGGCCATTAGAGAAAAAGGAATTAAGCACGATCATTGACAAACTTCAGAAATATAAAACTCCAGGCCCGGACGGTTTTACTAACTTTTTCTATAAAACTATGAAATTACAACTATTAGATCCACTTATCTTAACCTTTGAAGAGTTTGCTAATACGGGTATACTCCCAAAAGAAACTCTACAAGCCAACATCCTACCAATCCTCAAAAAAGATAAGAATCCAGAGGAATTAAAAAGCTATCGTCCCATTTCATTAATAAACGTAGACATTAAGCTATTCTCAGCATTGTTGGCAGATAGATTAAAACGTATATTAGACACTCTGGTACATCTAGACCAAGTGGGCTTCGTCCCAGCTAGAGATTCTACCAATAATGTCAGGCGTCTGATTGACGAACTGGACTTTGCAGAAAAACACGGATGTCCCCTCCTGACCCTCTCATTAGACGCCGAAAAGGCTTTTGATAGGGTCAGTTGGGGATTTCTAAGAGCTACCCTTAGAGCTTTTGGGATTTCGGGTTGGCTATATAAGGCCATTATATCTCTATATTCCCATCCTAGTGCACGAGTGGTTGGGCATGGATTATGTTCTACTTGGTTTGATTTAAAAAATGGTACCAGACAGGGCTGTCCTTTGTCACCAATACTTTATATCCTTACTCTGGAACCGTTTGCTACAAAAATACGTACTAACCAACATATAACGGGCATCAAAATAGACAAAGACGAATTTAAAATATCGATGTACGCAGATGATGTTATCATTACGTTAACCGACCCTCTCACCTCAGTGAAACATTTCTTAAAAGAAGTCGAAAATTATAGTTTAATTTCGAATTATAAACTTAATCTCGACAAAACTATTGCACAAGCTAAAAATTTAAGTGTCCAAGATAGAGTTAATTTATTTAATCACTACTCCTTAACCACTACAGTACAGGATTTCGAACATTTAGGGATTTTAATCCCTGAGAAAATCGCCAATATAGTAGAAGTAAACTTTCTCCGTCTGTTAAGAATGTCGAATATACTTATAAAGGAGTGGAGAAAAACTGAACTGTCCTGGTGGGGTCGTGTTAACGCTTTAAATTTCTATTTGATGCCAAGATGGTGTTACCTATTCCGTATGTTACCTCTGAAATTTCCAGGCTGTTGGCTTGATATAATCCATACCTCTTTTCTAAATTTCGTGTGGAAGGGGAAAATCCCCAGGACCAATGCTAATCTTATGAGCGCACGAGCCAAAGACGGAGGTATGAGTTTTCCATTAGTTAAACAATATTACGAAACTAGTATTTTGTACCATACGGTCAAAACCTATTATGATACATCCGAACAAGAAGTATGGCACAAGATAGAACGTAAAGCATGTGGGGTAAACAGTTTAAATAAATATATCTGGCCCTTGAAAGACAGAAGCATAATGAATGAAGTTAAAAATAAAAATATGATTCTAGAAAATATCATACCAGAATGGCTAATTATTAAAAAAAAATTGGGATGTAAAGATAAACTAATTGACACACTAAAGTTAAGTATCTTAGAACAACTTATGGATAACATCTCACTTCATCATCTCCAATATGCAGGTGTTAACACTATATCAGATATAATGTCAAATGGAGAGATACTTTCCTTACCTTCTATCCTAACTAAATTTAATTTGACAAAACTATCTGTTTTCAATTATTTACGAATAAAGAATTTTATTAACAAACATGTTATAGCTACACAAGACACACACACTAAGAAACTTGCTCAAATCTTTAATTTAAAACAACAAACGAAACTCCTTTCCAAATGTGCTGAGATAATAAGGCTAAAAGAGGGTAATACCCCCATTATGAGAACAATCTCAGCCTGGGAGAGAGAACTTAACATCTCAATTTCAATTGAAGAATGGTTAAAAGGGATTAAGATCTGTACCTCAAGGATACACGACCTCTCTTTATTAGAGACGCAATTCAAAGTTACAAACAAATGGTATCTGGTTCCAACCCGTATTACCAGGATGTTCCCATTGAGTTCTAACATCTGTTGGCGTTGTGAGCAAGATATTGGAACCTATATTCACATTTGGTGGTCTTGCCCTAAAGTAAACATTTTTTGGAAAGAAATTCTCGTCTTTCTAAAGAAAATAGATAATATTATAATTCCTGACTCCCCGGCATCTCTAATCCTTCATCTTGGATGGCCCCCTTTAACTCAGACCCAATTAAATATCACCATTCACACTTGTTTAGCAGTCAAGAAACTAATAGCCAGACAGTGGAAACAAAAGGATAATTTCAATCTATCTCAAGTGTTAAATCAAATCAAATATCAGTTTACAATGGAGAGTCATGTATCATATATAAATCATATGTCTTTTAAAAAAATCCAAATTTGGGAGACATGTCTGAAAATGATTAACGGCATTATTTTATTTAGCAGTAATAACTAACTAGTTCTGACTCGTACCCCCTCCCCCGCTCCATCTCGATACCACCTGTCCTTATATGTAATTAATTTATTTATTTATTTATTAATTTCTTGTTGTTGTTTTATGTTTTATGTTATTTAAACGTATGTTTTGCTTTAACTAAAAAATGTAAATAAAGATTTAAAATAAAAAAAAGGAAAAATAACTGCGTACCTGCTGACTTGGCTGAGTTTAATCAGTGTGCGAGCTTCCTTCAGAAGACAAGCTTGAATAACATCCTCATTATTAGAATGCTGAACATACTTGTTGAAGTTGCAATAAATACAACGTTTCTCACAGTATGGCCACTAGGGGGTAAAAACAAATAGAAGGAGCAGTTTTACTATAAATTGTAATGCCTTGTCTTTACTATAACTTATAGTGCAGAGGCCCAGAAATATTTTGACTGAAAATACATTTGGTAGCAATACACAGTCCTTTCTAAATCACATTCAACAGAAGTAAAAGTACAGCCTAGCAAGGTTGAAAATGCTGACTATGATAATGCACTTATTACTTTTAGACAGACCAGAAAGCGATAAAACCTCATGGTTCATTATAGAAAAAGAAACAACAAACCTTTTACGTTTATCAGATATTATTTGGATGACCCATGAAACAAATAAATACATTAAAAGTGACAATCTAATAATTAAAGATTTAATTATAACGGCTATTAAACTTAAAAAAACTATGAATATTGAAGAAAGTCTTCTCCCTACAGCCCCAATAGAAATCCTGAGTGACTATATAAATAACTTAGATTTAACTAAATGGAGATACACAAATATAAAGCGTATATCAGATCTATACAATGCAGAATCCTTTAAAACCTGGCCTACCCTAAAAGAGACAGAAGATTTACCGAATACAGAAATATTTAATTATATCAGAATAAAATACTATCTTCAAACTGTAGCAGTAACAGCCTCTCCAATATATGAAGAATTTCTTAATAAACACTACAAAACTAGATTAATTTATCGAATAGCCATATTAAAAAGAAGCATTGACACTGGTGACATTATACCTAATAAAGAGAAATGGGAAAAGGACATTGGAGTAATACTCCCTATAGAAGAATGGTTACATGCTTATACTAAAACTAAGAAATATTCACACTGTTTAGGGATGCATGAACTTTATTACAAAATAATTCATAGGTGGTACAGAACTCCGGTCCAAATCTCTAAATACGATAAAAAGTCCTCAAAGCTCTGTTGGAGATGTGAGAAGAAAGATGGTACAATTTACCACATGTGGTGGGAATGTGAAGAGGTGAGATCAATTGTATCAATTCTTTTTAAGATAATTGAAGAGCTGGTTGGCTGTAAAATTAAACCATCCCCTCAAATATTTATTTTTCATATGGGTCTTTCGAATTTAAATAAAACGCAGAGAAATCTGATTGTACAATTAATTTTAGCATGTAAACTCGTTATAGCGAGGAACTGGAAAAAAAAAGGTAAAATAAGTTGGAATGAAATACATGCTCAAATCCAACATCAATATAAAATGGAAAAAGGCTATTATATGAGTATAGCTAAAAGTAATATACATATTGATATCTGGAAACCATGGATAACCCGCACACAGGTAGAACTGGGAACTGGAAACTGAACAGAAATAATCATAAAAAAAATTCAAGAGATACTGAGATGCTACTATTGATTTTTTTTCCTTATGGATAAACGTATTTATAATATACATATGACTTATTTATGAATGCGTATAAATGTGTTTATGTATTGTTGTTCGCACTTTCCTTCACTTTTTTTTGTCCAAGTATGATATTTATTGAGAATTTATGTTTGTATGTCATTTGATACGTTTATAATAAAAAAAAAAAAAAAAAAAAAAAGAAAATGCTGACTAAATGGCTTACTCATAGGGTGACCACATATCCCAGATTCAGTGCCCCCTCTATTGAAATGCCTTTTTTTGTTTTTGATGCATAGGAGAGAGAGGGGGCACCAAGCAGTTGCTCATTAATACGTTTTCAGCAATCGCTCTCCTCAGCGAGGCCTCTCTAGCTTGGTCGCACTGCCGGAATTTCACGTCCTATGTGTGTAATTTGGGTGCTGGCCAGGTTCTATGTTGGCAATGTGGATGCCAGGGCTGGCCTTTGGTGTGTGGAACCTGTGATCCATGCCTGTAATTTAGGAGTTTTTATTTATACCTTTAATGTTGAGTTTTATGGGAATTCCAGTTGATCTATACCTGCATAGCTGCTATGCTATGTTTCCAAACATTATTTATGTTGTCAGGACTCGGGTAATCAGGTCAGGTAGGAGCCCATGTGCAGGGGATACTTGGGGTTCCGTCTGTAACCCACGATGCTTGATTATACAAACAAAGACACCACAAGCAGAAATCTAGGTAATGCAATGTATTGTATGTATATGACAGGGCAAGCAAATAAGGGTTATACAGTCTGTAAGCAAGAAACCGGACGTATGGCAGGATATATAAATACCAGTAATAACTCTTTTGGCAGGGAGCCCACTGGGAAGGGTACGAAAGGCAGGGAGCCCACTGGGAAGGGTACGAAAGGCAGGGAGCCCACAAAAGGCAGGGAAGCCCAAGCTGGAAGGGCACAAAGGCAGGGAGCCCACTGGGAAGGCACTAAGGCAGGGAGCCACTTGGGAAGGGCACAAAAGGCAGAGCCCACTGGGAAGGGCACAAAAGGCAGGGAGCCCACTGGGAAGGGCACAAAAGGCAGAGAGCCCACTGGGAAGGGCAAGAAAGGCATTTGATAAGGACACAAAACCGGGGAGTCCACTTGATAAGGGCACAAAGCAGGTAACCAGGAACGGTGCAGGTACAGGGCCAGGTACAGGGCCACAGTAGAATGGTCAACAGACTTCAATACAAAGGCCCTGACTGAAGGGAAGGTTCATAAAGGCAGGGTAATCCAGGTAACAAGGCCCAGCTGCTTGCAATAACAAGGTCTGGGTGCTCCAGAGAGAAAGTTGCGGCCACTAGTGGTTGTAAAACAACATGAGCGTCAATAAGTAGTGAAAAATGAGTGCATAGTCCTGGCAGGCAGGGTGGATCCTGACATATGTACACCTGCAGATACAGGGTTTTTATGTTTTACTCAGTTGATCAATACCTGTAGTAACGTTGCCATGTGTTGTTTATTTGATCTATACCCTCAGTGTTGAGTTCGCATGTAAATTTCAAATGATGCAAAGCTGGGTTTGTGTGTTAATGTGTTGATCTATACCTGCTATGCTATGTTTCCATACATTATTTATGTGTGTCTTATTCAGTTGATCTATACATGCAAGTGCTGTTTACATGTGTTGTTTATTTGATCTATACCTGAACTACAGGGAGTAAGTAAAAGAGAGGTGTGGCTTAGCAAATGAGGAAACAAAGGGACTCTGGGGATGATTACGGGGGAGAGGACCACTCAGTGTCACACTAGGGTCAGAAGGAGCATGAGACTCTCACAGTCTTCCCCTTGTTAAGTTTTCTTTTGAGGGAACTAAGGAATTGCATCATTAAAATATCAATCAGATGGATTAATGCTTTATCTACAGCATACCATCTAAAAGACTTATAAATGTGTTATGTGCTTAAGATTACAACTGATCCAACAACAGATACATCCAAACACATATCAATGAAATCACAATATGTATTCAGATATATCTCCTGAAGGCTAATGTGTCTTCTAGCTACAATAACTACACTTATCCAGGTGAATGGGTATAGGGATACACTTATGAAATATGTACCGATAAACCCACCCACTGGCTTATTAAGTTAAACAATCCCTGTTCTATCTCTTCTAACTTTTAAGGTTTGAACTGAAAACTTTCGCTTCTTCCAGAATACAACAGAATATTTTGGAACAACAACAGGATATCCAAGAATCCACAATGCGGCTATGATATAACAATACAAACTTTTACTAGAACGTTACAAACATGAACCAATACAAATAACAGTACAATAACAATAATCCCCACATTAATTGACACACTTACAACAAATATATATATAAGTTCCTATTTACAATATTCAAACATGCATGTTCATAGTTACCTTCCCTGAGAGCTCCAGGTTAGTGATGTTACTTTACTTTCTTTCTCTCCTCCTCCTCCCCTCCTACTTACTTTCACTACCTGTCCCTTGATATACTAGAGGGTCTCAACTGAGTCTACTGGGAGATCCCTGATTGGACCCTGTGGTTGCCGTAGTTACCCTTTGAAGTTATTCCCTTTAGCCAACACCACACCCTGGGGTCTTTATTGACAAAACCTGTCTTTCTTCCACACACCCTTCATCACGCATATCGGTGTTATCTAAACTAAAACAAAAGGTTTCCCAAATATTTATCATTCCCGGCCACCTCCCATGCATCTTGATTTAACCAGTATTAACAGAAACTGTGATTTATATATATATACACATACATACCTACATATGCATATCTACACACATGTACATCCATACACCCGCATACACGTGTCCATATACATATTTATTCACACAACTGCTTATAGTGTAACACCCTAATCTCCAGTCAGTGGAGAGCAGCAGGGTATAATATTAGTATATATTGGCAGTAGGGTCTAATATTAAAGAATGAAAACTGCCAGCTGTTATTTTGAAATCATATTTCAATCACAGTCTTCAATTCAAAGAGATAAGTACATATTATGCATGTCTAACGCATATATAACATTTTATAATTAATTATTATTATTATTTTATTTATATATTGCAACCCCCCTACTTTGGTCCCTGTCCACCCCTGTGCCCCCCTAAATATTAAAGCTGGAGACGCCACTGCCCGCAATGAGAAGTCTGAGTGACCCTTGCTGTGCCTAAAATATGATTATATGTTGCTCTATTATACGTGAGTGTTTATATTATATGTAGGAATATGTACTAACAATTATATACATACAGGACATCCTATGTTATGTTGTGTCATTTTTTTGTATTTTATGTAATTTGGTGCCAATCATTGGAATATTTTCTTCGATTTCTTCTTTTTATTGATAGAAATATATTAATTCCTTTTTGCACTGGCGGGTGGTATATGGTTTTTATTTATCGCTCACCCTATATTTTATGACCTGTGGCGTATATTCAACACATTCAATCCAATTCATACCTTCAAAAGGCTTGCACGTGTGTATACTTAAATATCAGCTTCATTCTAGCTCACAACATATTTATCCCAGCATATAATAAGACTCCATGGATGGAGGACACCCTACATAATACATCACATTATATTGCCACAATACAACACATAGAGTGAGATATTTTTACATGAGCTCTTCACAGAGTGGGTCAACCCTGTCTTATTGGTAAGTTCCACCCACACCTTCAACGTCGGAGGCATTGTTGGGTGGTCTCCTGAGCCGCAATACCCCCAGCACTGCGGAAGCCATGCCACCACCGGCACAGGGACCGAAAAATATTTCTGCTCCATTGTCTATGAGCTGTGCCTTAAGTAACCCCCTCTTCACAATTCTAATGTGGGAGAGTCGAGTATGAGTGGTTCCAGGTAAGCTATCTAGCCCTAGGTCTAATACTATAATTCCTTCCGCCAATTCATCTAAATGTTTGATTATCATTCTAACAAACAGATGTTGTCCAGGGAACCCCAGACATAACCTCCCAATAAATTAATGAATATACCCTTCTGTGCACCCAAAATTCCTTTAATTTCATAAGATATAAAAACAAAACAAAAACAAAACAAAGAGAAGGAAAGGATCAACAATTGTGCAGTATCTAAAACAGGATGTACTAAAATCCAGTGCACTTACAGGACATATGTCTGCCACTACAAGGGAGATCAGGCTGAGTTTGACAGCCTGAGCTGTCAGGGGTCAGCAGAAGCCAGGCTTGCTGGCTTTCTGCTACCTGGTCTCTTGTAACGGCTGCCGGTACAAGCGCTGGAAAGCTTAAAATGCCCAATCGTGCGATCGGGCATTCTCTTCTGGGTCGGGTCACCACAAAGTCATCGGAGGACAGGATATCCCTGCAGAGCCTGTGTAGACCCTGCTGGGATATCCAACTGCCCTTCCTTAGCACTGATGACGGACACTGTAATCCCTATGGAGACTTGCATGGAGATCACAGTGTGATCTATGCAGGGGGTGATCAAAGAGAGGAGAGTGAGAAACCATGTTTCAGTTACAGTTTTAAATGATCTGGCATTCCCTTTCAGGTCTGTCTAGACCCTGCTGGGATATCCAATCACTTCGATGAGGCACCTGTAACAGCTTTCGACGCGAACGCTGTAAAACTGTTACAGTTTGAAATGCCAGATCACGAGATCGGGCATTTCCTTCCGGGCTGTCTTCCGCTTTCGGGGACTGCCCCACATCCGAGGCAGTCCCCCAGTGCCACCCATCCGGCAGTAATATCACACGATCGCTGTGACTGTTACTGCAGATGAAAGAAGAAAAATTCCTATGCTGTATATGACTTATGCGAGTATTCACAGACATTTCACACACTTTTCAATGGTCTATTGTGTATAGAGCAGTATCCAATTATAAATTAAACTAGAGTCTAGGTATGACTTTTTATGGGTCGAAAAAGAGACAGATTATTTGGGTATTAAAATTACACCCAACCGAGGAAGACCTTGGAGACAAATTATAGATCATTGCTCTCCTCCACATCAAACATATTAACTTCATGGCGTAACTTAGAGATATCCTGGTGGGGGGACTTAATAACATTAAGTCATATACTTCCAAAATAGCTTTAGATACCGTATTTGCCCAAATATAGGCCCCACTTTTTCCTCCCACTTTAAGTCTTTAAAGTGGGGATGTGGCCTAACTCTTTCCATGGACTAATTCTACCACCAGTCAAACTTTGTGGTAGTCATGTTTTTCCATTTTGTTTTCCTTCTCATGTTCTACCCTCTCCCTCCCTACCCCCTCTTCTCACGATCTACCCACTCCCTCCC